>QFBH01000627.1:395-10461 GCA_004335885.1 Dunaliella sp. M2 | reverse complement strand
CAGGCACACAGGGAAACCCACCAATTAAGTAATCTGCGGCATTGCCTGCCAGGTTGCGCGTGCGGCTCTTTACGTCATTCCAAGCCTCCTGAGCCTAATCCAGGAAGCCATACAGTTTGCGGCCTTCTGCAGAGCAGGTAGACCCCAAACAAGCAAGTACGAGCTGGATGTGTTGTAGCACATGCTTGCAAGGATCATTCTTGTAAGAGAGATCTGCTGATTTTTGGGCAGCTCTATATAGATCAATCTGGCTCAAACTAGGAAGGAGTGTGACTGTGTGTCCTCCAGACTGCCTCCTGACTGCTCCTCTCGCAGATTGGGCACTCAAGATTTAGCAAAACAAGAGTCAGTCTGGAGTCTAAATCTGCTGGCCTGCCTCACCAGTCTTGGCTGCGTGTGCGTGCACGCATAGTGCACACAGGAGGAGCAGGGCCACCACCATGCTCTTGGCGGGTAGCATTGCCAGGCGTTGCTGGGTGCCCTGCGTTTGTGCATGTGCATGTGTGTGTGTGTGTGTGTGCGCGCGTGTTTGCTTGGTGTGTGTGTAACACAGTGCGGTTGTGCGTGTACGCATGTGTGTGCTTGTGTGTGTGGAGCTGAGGCAAAGAGCAGGGGCCGAAGCCTCACCTGTGCTAAGTCGAGTTGACGCACTTTTAGATACTTTGCCTTGGCGCTCGGAGGTCGACGTATTTAAGGAAGGTGCTCAAAGTAGTTTCGCTGAAGCTGCTCCCCCGTAGTCTCGCTGAAAAAGACTGCTCTCAGTAGCCACGGTGAGCCAGGAAAACCCCGGGGAGCCCCCCCCCGGAGAACGGCAATAGCCTGATGCAGAATGGGGGATTCCGGCATGAAGGTGGGCCCACTGCCTCATCCACGCCATCACCCCCCGCCCCCCAAACCACAGGACCCTTTGTGTCCTAGCAGCAGAGCCCGTGCTTCAAGCAAAAGACAGGCTCCCACCCTTCACACCTCAGTCATTCCCAGCTCCCCCTGCCTTCCCCCCCTGGCAAGAATGGCTGCAGCTGTGACTCACTTGCAAACCCCTCCACAGCAACAGCTACAGCAATAGTAGCAGCAGCAGCAGCAGCAGCAGCAGCAGCAGCGGCCGAGGCAGAGCAGCATCAGCAAAATGACCAGTGCCCAATTGAGATGGGTAAGGGAAGCCAGGGACCAAGCTTGGCGCAAGTGTGTAGCGGATGCAGTTGCGCTGGCAAGCCCTGGCTTTGCTGCATCAGCAGCGCATGTGTCGGGCCTTATGCCATAAGATATGGGGCAGCTGTGTAGGAGGGTCCAGCAAGCTTGGGGGCTTCGGTGGGCTAACAGGTGGAAGGAGGTGTGTTAGCGGCTTTTGCTCATGGGGTCAGGGGAGCAGGGAGGCATGGGTGGCCATGGGCTCAGGGCAAGAGGTGTGGACGTGTGTGGTACCCCCCAGCAGCAGCCCAAGCCTCCTCCCTTAGCTTACGGCCAGCATAGGAAATTGCGATTCCTTGGCTTTGAATACAATCTAATCTAATCTAATCTAATCCTCCCGTGCCTTCCGCAGCAGCGCGCCCAGCCAGTTCAGCTGTGGTCATGCTGCTGCCCCCACACCTCCTTCCTCCGCACACACAACCCACTTTCCCCCTCAGATCCGCTCCACCCACCCAGCCCCACTCACTGGTGCTGCTGAGATAAGGGCTGCCACGCCCGCCAGGCCAGCTGTGGCGGCCTTTTGCTGCTGCTGGCGCTGCTGCTGCTTCATGGCCACGGGGCGAACGCAGGCCCAAGCTGGTCGCACCACATTGACGGGTTTGGCGGTCAGCTGCTTCTGGGCCAACATTGTGAGTGTAGTCTCTCTAGCTGCGGGTGCTACAGGCGTGAATTTGTTGCAAACGCGTGCCTGTGCTCCGCAATCTCCTCTTTCTTTTCCTACCCTAGCCTGCCCTCTCTCCTTCGTTTCCTTTTCCTTGTGGTGTTCTAGATTTTTGTGGCTTTGATGATATGGTGAGGAGGCTCTTAGCTTAGCTGCTTCTGCACGTGCGTTGTGCAAGCAACAGCACTGCACAAGGGTGGGTTGCTGTGGAGCTGCAAAGCACGACAGCATAGCTAGGAAATTAACCTCTGGCTTGCTGTTGATGTCCAATACTTCCAGCAGCAACAGCGCTGCGAGGAGATCCGGTGGCTGCTGCTCATGCGATCTGTGTTGCAGATCATGTGTGCAGACTCAACAGCATGAGGGCTTTGCATGGCACAGGGCGCCTACTGAATCTAATGGGCTTCCAAATGTTGCACTGAGTGTTTTATACAAGCAAAGGCATGTCCAAGTGTCCGTGGCACGCTCAATAGCAGAGGAGCAAAAGTACACTGTGTGGCACACAACACAACGTACATACAATGGTGTCCTTACTTTGTGATCCAGGTCACACAGACAAAATGCCTGCTACAGCGTTTTCAAGTCAGCAACAGCAGACCATGCATGAGAGCAACGCCTAAACTGTACAAGAGGTCCCCAGGTCTTAATCTCTACACTGCTCCAAGTGGAGCTTGTCATGGTTGGTGCAGAGTCAGCGAGTTCAGCTGCACAAAGCAGAGGAGAATGCACCAAAGTGCTGGGTGAAGTACGCCTATCACGAGCTTTTTGTCTGCAGCAGGTTCTGCTACAACAGGCCCACCACACGTGGGACTGCAAATGGCTGCCACATCTTCTGGGCAAGCCCCAGGCATTACTCCCAGTAACAGCCTCCCAATCAGCCAGCTGGGCAGCGCTCGCATGCTCAACAGGAACAGATGAATGCAGGGGCAGCCAAGACACACGAACAGCAAACAATACTTTGCGGCAAACACGCTATCTCGGCAGCCGCCGGCTTTGGGGAGCCCCCACACCAGAGCCCCCCGTGCCTGCCTTGAGGAACTTTGGCTTAGCTGAGGTGTTTGCACATGCAGGGATGTGGCGCTCAGCTGCCTGCTGGTTGAATCTCCGGCCGCAGTGTGGGCTGCGTGGGAGGAAAAAGAAATGCGGGGAGTGGCAATGAGCTGGACAGTGTTGGGAAAGCACGAGTGCATTGCTTGGGAGGGGTCCAGGTAAGGAACAGATGAAGGAGGAGAGTCAGAAACAAATGGACATAGACAGATCCTCCTAAGAGCAGGAGCCGTGGTGCAGCTACACCAACGTCAAGTGAAATGTCGGACCCTTACCACTGGATGTACGAAGGGTCAGGTATGCTGGGTGGAGGGGGCAGGTTGCGCAGACTCTCTCCCCGCGCCAAGGCAGCTGCCACTTGCCGTTGCGAGGCCATGGCTTGGCGCAGCGCTTCCGACTGCAAGGATGAGGTGCAAGGTGAAGCGCCAAGGTGCTTGGATGTTTGCAGGTCTGGCGCAGTGAACAATCCAATCAATTCATCCTGCAACCTGAACTGATCCAGTGTCGGTCAAAATCTGCCTTCCCTCTCACATCATCTGAAGCAAACAGGGGTTGCTGGTCAGGTAAATCACGCATTCGCTGTCCATGGAGGCCATGCAATGCACTGATGATCCTGCACAGCACACCTGTGCCCTCCACTTTGGCATGCCCCCCGAGCCAGATGCAGCAGCAGCTATTGGAGTGGAGGCACGCACTACTGGCCTGTTGGCTGGCTGTGTGCGAGCGGCAGAAGTGGGTGGGCGCGCTCCAGGTCGCTGCAGAGAAGCCAACTCAGTGCCCTGTGCACGTGAGCAAGTATGTCAGTTTGACTGAGTTAGGAGGGGGGCTGCACAGGCGCGTTCACTTATGCAGAAAGGCAGCTAAGTGCAGAGACATTGGCACAGGTTGCGAAGTGCGCAGTCCCCTTGTGGCGAAGCAAGCACACGGTGAGCCCACCTGCACTCGCTGTTTGGCCATGTTGAATGGCTTGCGTTTGGAGGCAAAGACCTTGGCACACACGTGTGCATGCTTTGACAGAGCCTCTGGTGCAAACTTGCGGCCACAGGTGCCACACGGAATGCGGTCACCAGGATCCTGCAGCAAAAAGAGGCAAATGTACATGAGTGTGCAGGTGCCCCTGTGCAGGAGCTTGAGTTGTGTGCCTGCGTGTGCCAGAATTTTGCCCAGAACCATTTAATGAATGCTTGCCTGGGTGCAGGAGGTGGATCGCTCATGATGCTCACTCACATCACCAGCATCTCCAGCAAAGGCTTCTGCTCCTGCTGAGTGGCCTCCTCCATAGTCCATGCCTGCTTGGTCATCGTCGTCTTCCTCGTCAGAGTGTGCCTCCTGTGTGCCGCCCAGTGTGTGAACCAAACAAGAAGGCATTCAGGGTGGGTTTGAAGAAAGCCCACTTCTGATTCTTGTACATTACTCTTGCTCTAAAAGAAAAGCAATCACCCAAATCCTGTCATAATCTCCTGCACCATGCCTAGATAGGGACCAAAGCAGCCGGAGGAAAAAGCATGCTAGCCCAACCTGTGAGGGTGGCGGTGGCGGTGGTGGTGGGGGGGGGGTGTGTCGTGGCGCTGAGGGGGGGCGTGGCTGCTGGGCTGAGGGGGGCCTCCTGTGGGGCACGCTGGCTTCTGTGGCACAGCATGCATGCATGGAGGCACAACAGTGAGGCAGGTGTGAAATGCAGTGCGCAACACTGAGGTCCAGCGTGCACACGGGAGGCACGAGTGTGTAGGCCAAAGAGAGAAGGCGCACAGAACACAGGCAGCTCAGGATTGGCAAGCTGTTGCTCAGCTCAGAGGAGGCCTGAGTGTGGGGTGAACAAGCAGGTCAGGAGAGCTGCCTCAAAGGGTCTTACCTCCGGAGGGGGGGTGGGGCACCAGAGGTGGCTGTGGCTGACGGGTGACTGCCTTCATGGGCTTGTCAGGAGTACACACACGCTGGTGCTTGGACAGCGCATCAGGCCTGCGCGGGTGCAGTAGCAACACAGAGATGAAGGGTGAAGGGGCCAGCTGAGCACAGTTAGCTGCAGCAAGAGCCACCTGAGCAGTGCTACATCACCCTGATCGACCCATGACCTGTCCCTCAGGAACACGTGCTCACAGCACACCTTCACACACATAAACGTGCACAACCCGCACCCAGCTGCTTGCCCCCTCACGGTGTAAGTCTCACCCCCCCACACACACACACACAGCAAAACACGCCTGCGCACCTCATTCGCCGGTTGCAGTAAGGGCACTCCTCCAAGTCCTCAGTCCCACCCTCTGCGTACTCAGCAGGCAGGCCAGTGTCACTGCCTCCAAACCCACTGCCAGGCGACCCACCCCCCATTTTGTTTTGCGCCCCCTGCTGGCTGTTGCTGGCACCCCCACCAGACCCACTCTTCATGGGGCTGTCGGCTGTGCAGAGCTTTTGGTGCCGAGGCAGTGCGTCCGGCCTGCAGGGTTTAAATGGTCAGGTCGAGGAAGGTTGGCGGGACACTCAGGGTCAGGCAGCATTGGGCAACAGTGCTTCATTGCAGCACGCGGTCCTGCTCTGGGTTCTTGCGATATCAGCACTGGGCGTAAGCACACAGTAATCTGCGCTCATCTCTGGACATGCACGCGAGCACACACATGCACACACGTGTACATACATGCACAATTAGCCTGCGCGCAAGAGCTCATCCGTGGAAAGGCCTGCTGACCCACCGCATGGACCGCCCACAGTGCATGCACTTTGCAAGGCTCTTGTCATTGAAGGCGCCACACATGCGTGCGTTGAAGGCATCAATGCTCTCAGGATCTGTGGGGAGCGGCTCATCGAGCTCTGGTGGGGGTGGAGGGGGCTCGCGCCTTTCCTTGGGTGGCTTGGTGGCCTCCACCTGATAGCAGATCAAGGCACGAGTTTTGAGCGTGAGCGGCAGGCAGCATGAGAGTCCTTCTCAAGTGAACCTAAAGCTCACATCAACTCCAGTGATGCGGGCCTTGATTGGGGCAACCCACATCACATGCTGGTTTCAACATGCTGTGAATCAGCTCACCTTCAGCCACTTTTCATAGCACTGGGGGATGTGGATGAGCAGACTCTGTACACCATACTGCTGGCCGCACTGTGCACACATGAGCAAGTGTTGAAGCAGCCTGAGTATGACTAATGACAGCCAGGGAGTGGAAAAGAGTCTGCTGCACTGCACAACAGAGCACAAGATGCAGATTGAAAAGCAGTGCTCAGAGCACTTGTGCAGCGCACATCGCACACAGCTCCACGGACACATGTGAGGCAGACTCGCACTTCAGGCGCTACCAGCTCACCATCATCAAACAGCAAAAGACCACAATGCCTCCAGCTGTCTGACCTCAACCAACGTTCTCCGATCCCACCGTACAATTGCAGCTCACCAGGTAGCAGTTGTACGCGCGTGGCCGTGAGTCATGGTTGGGCACACCCCTGGCCCCACCACCCCCACTCCCAGCACCACCAGCGCCACCCTTGCCTGCTGCACCAGGCCCCTTTGAGGGCACGCCCCCTGGGCTTGGGGAGCCAGGGTTGGCCTGGGTGCACACCTTGACATGACGCTCAAATGCGTCAGGCCTGCGCAGGGTGCATACAGGGCAGCAGCGGGGGTGTGGAGGGGTGCAGCCTTAATGCCAGAGCACCTTTTCATGCTGCCTGCCACTGCTTGCAGGCACTGACAAAAACAGCCAAGGCTTGGAGATACTCAGACTTATGTGCATTTAACTCAAATGCCACTAGGCATACTGCAGTGATAAATAAAAACAGAGAGAGGGGCCACCACATGTGGAGAAGGGGCACGCTCACCTGAATGTCCTGCCGCAATTGCTGCACCCTATCAAACTGATCTTGTCCCAGTAAGAGAACATGGCCTGGTTGAACTCCTCGATCTCCTGTAGGTGATAAAAGAAAAGAGCCCCAAGCGGGTTTTGATCCCTGTGCAGGCGACACGCGTGCACACACCCATGCACGCATGCACATGGCGGCATAAGGCACCCTTCACTACAGCTGCTGCCTCTCCAGCCGCAAAAGCATAAAGAGGGCTGACTAAGTGCGAGGGTCTGCATGCTTGCTCATTTTCATAGGCAGGGCCTCAGCTTGGAACACATGAGTCGTGAGTACAGACAACTGCATTTTTGCACACTCAAATGCAAGATGCTGCTTATCCTGAAGCAGGCATCTCACACGCACCCTGGGTGAGGTGGGCAGCGCTTCCAGCTCATGCAGCAGGGGGGGTGGGGGAGGCAGGGGCCTCTGCTCACGCTTAGGCTTGGTGCTCTCCACACTCACCTGGGTTAGGTCATACGTTATACTTTTAAAGTGGGCAAAAAGTGAGTACGTTGAAATTTATTCAAATCATTCATTCATATATAATGCGTTACTCAGGTCCAAAAGTGGCGTATGACCCAACCCAGACACTCACCCATTTCTTCTGGCAATTCCCGATGTGAATGATCAAGCTAGCGCTGCCGTACTGCTGGCCACACTGTGTGCACAGGGAGACATGAGGAGCTGTGTGTGACCATGAGAGTGGCACTCATCAATGCAAGACACCGCCTACAGTGCTTTAGGCTGTGAGTGAAAGCAACTGATCCCCTGGTGCTGACAACCGCAGGCACAGCAACGTGCCTCTTCCAACTCTCAGCCGACCTCAGACTCAGCTCAGCAGCGTGCTGGGCTCAAGAGCCCACACAAAGCGCAACCCATCATGCTGCGCCCACCACACGTGTGGTGGTGCTTACCAAGTAGCACGTGTAGCCCAAGGGCTTGGATGCCATGCCGCCCCCCGCACCCCCCCCTCTTGAGCCTGCGCTGGGGGGTGCCTGGCCTGCCCCACCACCACCAGCACCACCGCCACTGCTGCCTGGCCTCGCACCTGTGCGTGCATGTGTGTGGGGGCAGGGGCGGGACCAGGTGTGACTGGGGACCCTGAGGCTCTGGTGCACTCTCTCTCTTCCCATACCTATTCTCTTTCTCTCTCTCCTTCTTCCTCCCTTCTGCCCAGCAGTGCTTGTTAGCAAGAGAGAAGAGGCAGGCACACACACACACACACACACACACACACAGCCTGCGCTACTTCCCCCCATCGCACACCTGCACCGCTGCCCCTCATGGGGCTGGGCCCCCCCGCGCCTCTGCTGGCGGGGCTGGCTGGCCGCCCAGCCTTGGGTGCACCACCAGGGGCCTGGTTCCTGCCAGGACCAAGGGGCCCCCCCGGCTTGGCTGCCGTGCACACCTGCGCACACACATGGTTGCCGCGCGCGCACACATGTTGGGCGCAGCAGGCTCTGTGTATGTGTGGGGCAGCTCATAGTGAAGGTTGAGTGTGCTGAATGTATGCATGTGTGTGCAGATCTGGGTTTGCTATGTGTAGTACGTGTGGGAGAGCTGGGGAGGGAGGAGGGCACGTCCTTTCACAGACACCTGCTCCTCTCACCTTCTTGTGTCGCTCAAAAGCGTCCGGGTTAAAAGTGCGGGCACCTGCGGGTTGTAAGACTCCTATTAGTGGCTGGTGCATTGTGCATCTGTCCAGTCTACGCGTGAAGCCAAGTGCATCGGGAAGGCATGCAGCAGAAGCCAGGCACATGCACCGCAGGGGCAGTTGCACACGCACTGTGGAGGGAACAAGAAAAGACCTGAGACTCACAGACTGGGCAGGGGACCAGAGAGTGCTGATCCCAGTGCTGGTACATGCTCTCATTAAAGGCGTCAGCATTCTTGCCAGTAGGCAGCTGCCCCGCAGCAATGTCAGGTGGGGGGGGCGGCAAGGGCCGCCTTTCTCTCTTGGGCTTCTGCTCTTCCACCATCAGCCATTTCTTCTGGCCTGTGTATATGTGCATGCGTGCGCATGTGTGCGTGCATGCCTGCATGCACCTGCATGTGAAACACCATGGCGCCATAACACTGATGATGCACCAAAATAAGACATGGGCTCAAGTGGCGGCAGTGCTCCCGATCAAAAGTGTGCAGGCACTCACATTGGGGGATGTGAATCATGAGACTTGCACTTCCATACTGTTGCCCGCACTGCAGGCACATGAGAATGGAGACAGTGAGCACTCTGAGCGCTTCTTGACACGCTGCAGGCACCCACATACAAAGGCGGTGGGCATTAAAAGCGATCCTTGATGCACAGTAGATGTGCTCTGCATTGCAGCATGCAGCATGCTGTGCAAGGGGGTCCAACAAGCCTGCTGATGGCTATCACAGCGACAGCATTTTGTTAGGTAACCCTTGTTAGATAACCCTGTCTCATCAGTGCCAGGATGAGCAGAATTGTAGGAGTCAAGGCTGAACCCCTGCCTTGCAGCATCCTCTCCCTGCCAGCCTGAGAGTGCAGCTTTGGCTGCACTGCTCTGCATGGCTGATACTAACGCATGTGTTGGCACCAAAGGACTCGCTCACTCACTAGGTAGCATGTGTAGGCCCTAGGCCTCTCTCCCTCCCTTCTTGGAGGCAGCGGACTGGGGTCACTGCCCCTCAAGGCGCTCATCGGCCTGCCTGTGCTCCCAGGGCGGGAGCGACCTGCGCTCATGGGCCTGCCACTCTGGGCTCCCTGCAATACATGAACATGTGGCATGCATGGGAGTGCTTTCCATGGCAAGCATGCATTGCCTCAAAAAGCCTCGCCTGGCCAAGAGATGAACCCAGGTGTTCGAAGATCGTATGCTGCATTTGCGATTATAACTGAAATAAACAAAGATGCATGTGCATTGATGCAGGCACTCATAACAATTTTCAATCCACACAAACCTGCGCGGTCTTGAAAGCCTGGCGAGTAGCCTCAAGCTTTGAGGACAATGAGGCATTGTTGTGTCCAGGAAGCATGCTTCTATCCGCGCTCCCCCTTTCGGCTCTGCCATTGCTACTGGATCGCCGCAGGCGCACAATTTGGCCTGTGCAAGGGTGCACGTAACTTATGTGACATAAATGTGTTTGCGGGGGTGCGTGTGGGCAAAAACAGTCGTTCTCCTCTTCTCAAAAACATCCAGTGGTCAGCAGCATCAAGCAACATGGAACGGCCTTAGAAGACAGCTTCTTTGAGCGATTTGGCTCGCAACTGGAGACCCACCTCCTGGGCTAGTGAGGATAGATGGAGCTCCTTCGTCCTTTACTCCTGTACTGCTCCTGCCTGAGAAAAGCAGCACAGTGTTTGGAAAGTGGTGTGTGTGTGTGTGT
>QFBH01000060.1:3924-15422 GCA_004335885.1 Dunaliella sp. M2 | reverse complement strand
GTGCTGAATTTCCTGCCAGTGCTGAAGCAGCAGCCACTTGTCTGCTTTTGCCACTGCAGCAAACAAAGAATTCATTTAAGGCTACTTTTGGGCTACACGCTTGGGTCTGGAGCCCACACACCCTGAGAGCTTGGTTCAAACCTGCCCACGCCCATTGCCTCCCAGGTCCCCACAGCCCAAGGAGAGCCTCATTAAAATTCCATCTGCCGGATTCTTATGAGGAGGGGTGGCCTGTGCGGGCCTGTTGGCGCCATCTGTCCCTCAACTTTCTGCCTTTCTCCTGGCCGCTGTGGGCCTCTCCCGCCCAAACCAACCGCCCAGGATGACCCAGCAGAACGTCAGGAATCCATACATACCGAGAATGCAGCCTGCCGTGCCCACATTGGCCTGCTTGAAGAGGGCCTTGCAGACCCCCTGTCTGGCCCGCCCCGCTCCCTCCCCCAGCGCCCGCCCGCCCTCCCGCGCCTATGAGAAAATGCTCGGCAAATGCAGCCACTCTGGGGGGAAAGCACGGGCACGGGAGCGAGTCTGGGGGCCAAAAACACCCCACATTGGTTCGTAACATCTCTTTAACCCCGTCCCGCTGCCCCATCTCAGCCCCTCCGCCAAAACAAAGTATGCAGACTTGTAGCTCAAGCACAGCACGCAGACCCCACCCCGCTTCCAGACCCTGCCCCCTCAAAACGCGCCCTGGCACTCCCCTGGCCCCCGTAGGCGCGTAGAGCAGACTCTCAGGAGTCCAGCGCACCAGGGAGCACGGCAGGAGACGGCCCGAGCGCGGAGATAGAGCGCCTGAAAGTTTGGGTGAAAACAGGGTTTTTCGCGGATAGCTCCCCACACAGGCGCTGCCAGGCCCGCTGCTCCGGCTATGTGGTGGATTGTATTTTTTTGCATCCAATGCGCCTGGGGTGGGGGCGTGGCGTGGGGTGTGCTGGGAGAAAGGCGGGGTCGAAGTTTGGGCTTGTCCACTCGAATTAATAGTATAGATGTTCCTTAAACCACAGGAAGCTTAAGTAAGGCTGGCCTTACCTGCATTACCAAGGCCCTCTCTTGCGGTGGCGCGACGTAGCAAAGCCTTCACGTTCTTTGGCTCTTGATTCAGCACCTGCAAATACCAGTAAGGAGAGAACGTGTTAATGGGGAGGCTGGAGTAAGCAGTTGTCCAGTGATACATTGCTCTCCATTTGCACTTGACGTAAGACAAGAAAATGGAAGACCTTTCAGCTCATGCAAGTGTGGCGAATGCTCAGGTGGTTAGTTGGACATGTTGTGCGCTGTGAGAGAGAGGGGGATATGAAAAATCTACTCCTGTTTTCTTTAGCGTGCTGTGACTGCGGCCCTCTGTATAGCTCACGGGAGCTCTCTTTAAGATAACACACATGGATGCACGAGCTCGCTCATGCTTGCAATCACTCGCAAGCCCAGGAGCACCTACCGTGTTGCAATCTGCCTCTGCATCTCCATATCGCTGCAAACGAATGTTGACCAGAGCCCGGTTGTTTGCTGCCACTGTCATGGAGGGGTCCTGCTGCAAGGCAGTGGTGTACGCGGCCAGTGCAGCAGACCAGTCACCCTTCTTGACAGCAGCGTTGCCGTCTTCCTTGGCAGACTCCGCAGGGCTGAGCTCCCGTACCTGCACCAGCACCATTTTGTCAGGAAAGGAAACTGTGCAACTTGCAGACAAAAACGGAACTAGTAAAGGCATAATCAGTGTCTCAAAAGTGCCATGCATGCATGAATGAATGAATGAATGCATGCATGCATTTGCAGGGCGTGGGTGAAGCTACGACACCAGTCCTGTGCACATATGATTTTGCATCCCTGTTCGGATAAGCCTTGCAGAAAGGAGGATGCCCAGGTTGAGGTGCAAGAAAGCGGAGATGCAATGCCAAACTGTTGCCTGCACAAACAAACAGGATGTGCTGCCTAATCCAGCAAGCAGCAAGACTGGACGGCGGCTGTCTAACCAGCAATTAAGCCTGAAATATTTGGGGCCACAGGCACACATGCTGCGCTCTTACCTGTGGCTTTGATGTCCCTTGCGCAGCCGCAGCCGCTTGCTGAGCTCTACTCCTGTCTGCGGCAAACACAGGTGACTCCGTGGCTGGGCCTCGTTCAAACCTTTTGCGGGCTTGTTGCTGAGCTTGCAGCACCCTGAGAGGGGACAAAATAGTGAAATGGTGCGCATGAGGGGCATGTCGCGTGGAACACGTGCAGAAGCAGCAGCTGCTGGTCAGGGGTTCGCCCTCACAGATACAAACAAAAAGGAGCAAGTGATGACTTGTTTAAGAGACGGCACAGGTTAGGTCACACAAAAAAATGAACAACCCCTCACCAAGGCGCACTGCTGCTCATGTCCTTCAGTGTAAAGTCCAGGCGCTTGAACTGTTCCTCGTTGTCAAAGATCCTTGCAATGAATGCATCTCCTCGCACCTACGTGCGAAAGTAAAAAACCCTGGGTCCAGCTGTTGTCGTTCTTTTCACACACAACTCTGAATTGAGCAAAACTCAGCAGTGAACATTCCCTGCAGCCCTCCTGGGGAAAAGCCAGCTTTCCCCTTACCTGTACCATTCTTCCGCAGCACTCCGCAACTTGGCACGCACGAGGATTGATGGGCAGGTTCTTAGCAATGGCTTGGTCATCGCAGTACAAGTTCACGCCCACAAAGCCGACATCCTTGGAGTTGGCCAACAAAGCTACGTTCTCCACCTGCAAGAAGGGTATTAGATCTAAAATGGCATCTGCAGCAGTTGACCACTGCGGATTTGTCCGTAAGCAAGCAACACTTGCTCTGCAGGTCTGCCACAGGGCTGTGAGTGCTCAAACTGCAGTATTAAACGTACATGTTCATGCATCCTATTGAATTCAAATGCATGTATGTCAGGCCCGAGACAACATAAATGCAAGCAGCAAGACAGAGGAGACACAACTCACCATCTGCATGCCAGCTGCCAGGTCCAACTTGGACAGGTCCACACGAGAAGCATTTTCGCCAAGCTGAGCAAGAATGGACTGCAGCAAGCAAGCATTGGATGAATCAAGAGCTTCAGCATCTTATTATTCGAGAAAATGGCTTTTTGGAATGAACTGGAGTTGAGTGCAAAATTTGCCCTTTTTCCGCTTTATGAATTCAAGCTATCTTTGGCGCACAGGTGTGCGTGCAAGCACAAGGATTTGATTAAGAGATGTCACCCACAGCAAGCACATCCTGTACTCACACAAACACACACACACACAGCCAGCGTGAGCTCCATCGCACCTGCTTGTGCGCTTCCTTGGCAGCTTCACTGAGGCTGCCAGTCTTCTGGAAGTGCTCCTTGAGCCCGTCCATCAAGCAGGACACCTCAGCCTCCTCGTCCGGAGGGATGACCATGGTGCGCTCTTCAGGCAGCTGCGTCCTGCACGCACGTACGTGGGCAAGCAGTGTTTGTGTGCGCATGTGCCTGATGATGAGCATCATGAGCAATGTGTGCGAGTGTGCGTGCGTGCGTGCGTATGCACAGGTGCGTGCTTATGCGCGCATGCATGCGTTCATGCGCAAACAGAACACACATGTGAGCACGCAAGATGATGATTCAATGCAATGGTAAGCGCCAGTGGAACACACAGCGAGTGCACCACTCACGTATCCGCTGGGATGTACACGTAGGTGAAGCTGCGCTGCGACATTTTTTCTTGAAAAATGAAGTAAAGATTATATGTGTTTTTTGGGGTCTCTTCTGAGATTCCCTTGTGAGCCAACTGTAAATAAGAAACTCGAGCCCGCTTCATCCAGTCTCCATCTCATAAAGTTTTCTGTGCTCACACAATCCTTCAATGCTTGCTAAATGCAAATGCACGCTCATGGGCAATGCACGCTCTGCCCAGCGTCTGCGAGAAACTTGAAAGCACGCATACGTGTCCTTGCAGCTGCCTGCAACACCAAACTGAGCCAGATTCACAGGCAAGAGAATGTCGAGACTTGCGGCCTTAAATGGAGCAAAGGAACTATGAGATCTTCTCGCAGATCACTGAATGATCAATGCCCAAATATGTACAAATTCCAACGAGAACAATTGCTGCGTAACACAGAGAATTCAGGATGAATAGAGCACAAGATGAGCAAGAAATAGAAACAAGGGGATGCAGTGGGAGTGGAATGCGGTCAACAGGAGTTATTCACGAGTATGAAACGTCAACCATTGGTCAAAGAAGTTTGCTTCAAGGTCCGCGACATCAGTAAATATGCAGAGCTATCCCAGGCGAACAAAACTGGCAGCCTTAAATACAAGTACAAGCCAGAACAATCTGTGCGCGTGTGCTTGTCCATGCACGCGCAAGAAACACACAAACACACATAGAATGCCAAACCATCCCATAGTATGTACATGTGAAGCCAAGGTTCACTCGCAAGCTCACACCCTTTGGCCGCCAACCTTTCTGAGCTCTGCCACAGCTGTCTCCAGCATGGCATTCCTCGCCAAAAGACCTGCAAGGCATGGGCATGTTTTCACGGATGTCCAGCAGAACCAGGAAACAGGAAAACACAATCACCTCAACTTATTGTGGCTAGGTTGCAGGCGCAAGCAGCACAGCTTTACGGAAATTGCAGTGCTGTGGCTGTCATTTGGTTTGGACGTACAATTGCAGAACCTGAAACTTGTTAAAATAAGCTGCAAACTCACCCTCCCTGTACGAGCGAGTTGCCTCATCTTCAGCGAGCAGGGAGTGCAGATCTGCGTCGCTGTTTCCCGTGAGCATGCGGCTCATCAAGCGGTCACGCAGGGCAGGACCAAACCTGCGTATGGGGTTGAAACCAGCGTGTTATGATGATTGCCAGTCGTGCATGCTTTCAAGTGGGAGGATAATAGCTCACATTAAGAGCAAAGCAGCAGGAAAAGTTTCACAGTCAAAACCCACTGTCTTCATACCGTTGCCACAATCTTATGCTTAAGCAAGACTCAGGCTTACCTGCCCATGAGGTGGTGCATGATGAGCATGGGCACCGCGTCCACAAAGCGGCGTGAGGACATCTTGAAGTATGTGAGCGACACCGCGATCATGGTCAGCACATGGTCCCGCCCCAGCTCCGTGAACGTGCCCTGCGCCTGCAGATCCCCCAGCCCCATGCCGGCAGCGGCTCCGCTGTTGGCGTTGCCACCGCCCGGCAGCAAGGACTTGAAGGGTGACTGGGAGGGGCCCTTGTTGTTGGGCTGCCCGCCACGGCCACCGTTGCCTGCCGCTGCTGCTGTTACAGCCGCTTCGCTCTGTGCGTATGGAGACAGCAAGGCAGCACTACTGCTGAGGGTGTGATCCTGGAGTGCACACCTGCATCATTGCATGCTAATATGCGAGCAGATAAGCATCACTTCGTGAGCAAAGCAATGGCACGCTGCTCACCTGTGCGCATGCCTCCCTCAGCTGGCGCAGTATGCTGGAGCTCAGAACCTCGAACTCGTTGCGGTTCAGAGTGAAGGCACAGCCTGTCTCGCTGATGAGCAGCTCCTACGATAGATCAGTGGCAAGCAATTGACAAAGGGTGTGAGTTGGGGACTTGGATGCTTCATGTAAGGGCAGGAACTAGCTTGTCTGGGCTTTTGTTGGGGCGACTGGCTTCAGAAGCACAGCCATTGTCAGGCAAACAAACAACCGTTGGATCTGGGGTGTCCAAAGCAGCCAGATCAATCACATGCTCAGCATTGTGATATTGCGCGCATGAAGCTGAGAGACTACATGCAAACCCAAATTAATGGGTGCAAAGCAAGACAGCTCTCTGAGGAGCAGCAAGTTCTTCAACACTTCACATATGGCTGCCGGGGATGAAGGAATGGCATTCAGATTGAGCTGCACAAGTGTACCTTGATCACAACCCAGGCTGTGACTTGTCCCCTTATGCGTCATTGCAACAGCAGGAAGCACGCAAGCCCACCTTGAGCCGCGTCATTGTTGCAGCGTTCAGCTCCAGCACCAGTGCCTCAGCAATGGTGCTTGCGACGTTGTGTGCAGCCGGGAAGCGTGACAGCACGTTGGTGAGGACGCGGTGCGTGAGCGCAGAGAGGGAGGCAGTGGTGGCGTGCAGCAGGTCAGAGGTTGCACCTGGACAGTGGCATGGGTGCGTCGGCAGGAGGCTGCCTTAGTGCTTGCCCCGAGAGCAAAGCCACTGCAGAGCTTGAGGTTGAAGATTGGCACAGATCGAGAGATGGATGCAAAAAGATGTGAGGGGGCTGCCTCCTGCCACACGCCTTGAACGATATTTATGTAAGGAGCAGGCCCCTGTTTTAGTTGGCGTCATGCTGGCAAAACCAGGACAGGGCAAGACCATACCTGCCCAGCCTCTGCTGCTGCGGCTGATCAGCGTCTGCACAGCGGAGTAGGGGCTGAAGCCGGGCAGCTCCAAGCCCTTCTGTGAGTCTGCCAGGTCCTTGACGTCCTTGAAAGTCATGACCAGTGCGGAAGGGGACAGAATGCCGCCCATGGCGCTGTCAGGCGTCTCGCGTGCAGGGTCCTGATCGCGCACCTGCAGGCAAGACCGAGTGTTACGCTTGCTTGCCTGCAACCCTGTTCTTGGGGCCATCACACATGTTCTCTCTTTCTGCACTCCACTGCCGAATTCAAAGCCAAGTTGCATCAACACGCAGTGTGTGGCCACAGCAACAGCAGGTCAAGGCTGTGCTGCAGCCTCAACCTGGTGGCCTCCTCGCACCACCTGCTCATGGTACGGCTGACATGACACTCACACTTCCAAAAGCACCAGACTCAAAGGTTTGACTTGATGGCACAGTGGCTCGTCTCATTAAGGCGGGCCCAGAACACAGACTTGACTGCGAGTGCAACTCTACCTGCTCTTTGTCCTTGCCGTGGTGGTGATTGTGCATGCCCCCCCCGAACAGCGAGGCCGTGGACGCCACGCTGATGCTGCCGGTGTGTGCCAGAGGGTGCGACTGCGCACCCTCCTTGCCACTGGCCAGATCCTCTAGGCTGATGGCAGACACAGCGCCTGTGATGCCCGCACCCGCGCCTGCCTGGTTCAGCAGCGTCGCTGGGCTCTCATCGGTGATGCACGTGAACTGCACGCCTGCCACCACAAAGTGCGGCTTGGTGCCGTACACGCGCTCCTTGAACGTGCCAAACAGCTGCAGCATCTCGATCCACAGGTTGTGCGTGGGCGGTGTGGGTAGGCTGGGGTCACCCGGGTCATCTGACAGGCCATCATTTGCTGACGTGACATCTGGGAACTGGTACGCCATGGCAGTGCCACCAGACACCGCGGACAGCTGGCCCATCAGCTGTGCGCTGATCTGCAGAGTGGGCATGGTGTCAGCGGTGAGTTTGAGAAAAGGGGGAAGGGGGAGGGGGCTGCTTTTGCGCTCCCTCAAAGTGCTGTCAAAGTGGCTGGTTGCCAAGGTGTAGCACAGAGTCAACAGCACAAGGGGCCACTGGCAAGCACGCAAACTTTGACTCACACACATAGCCACATCTCAGCAATGCAAGAGCCTCACCCAAGACAACTGGGGATGCCGTTTGGACAGCCAGATGCATGTGAGGACAGTCGCGCACCTGGTCCAGCAGCGTGGCCATGAGGCGCACTCCATCCATGTGCCTGCCACCACTGCCGCTTGGTGCGCGCACGGAGGGGGGGAGCAGCGCAGGCGGCAGCTTGGCCAGCTGTGCTTGCACCTCGCTGCATGGAGCAAGCAGGATGGAGTAGGAATGCCTCCTTAGTGCTGCACTGCTCCACCTTGGCTGCCCTCGGGGCAGAAGCCATTGGCAGTTATTTGCAGCAACAGCTTGTTCTTACGGCAGTCAGACCTATGGATAGAGTCTCACATCTGCTCAGCAAGCAACCTCTCCTCATTTTTTGCAGGCATTCCCATTCACAGGCGCATGACCAAAAGAAGTCTGTTTCCGTGCACAGTGTGCCCGCGCACCTGAGCTGGCTCTGGGCAGAGGCGGTGAGCCCAGGCAGGCTGCGGCTGATGAGGTGCGCCATGAGCTTGGACAGGCTGTTCCTGAGCGACGCTGCGCCAAAGCGCGATGCGTAGCCCACAGACAGGTTGGCCCAGGGGTGGGAGCTGGTGAAGTAGTGTGCCTCTGCGGCACGCGCGGCGCTGAAGTCCATGCCCAGCTGGCTCTGCGCGGGGTTCTTTAGCACGTAGTAACCCAGCCGCAGCGGCCACCTGTGTGACGAGTGGTGCCACAGTGTAACAGACGCGGTGAGATCTGTGTGGCGCACTGTGCCCTGTGCACGCATGAGCACCTGTGCCGCGCTGCATGAGCCGCGCTATCCTGGCAGGTCAGATCCTTAAAGCGTGCACAGCCCCCCCCCCCTCACCTTTTGCCCGTCACCACGTCGACCCAGGTGCCGTGGCAGCCAGGCTCGATGCAGTCCGGCTTGGTGATCACACCGATGGTGCGCTTGCCCTCAGGGTCCACCTCACGCGCCATGGACAGCACACACTGTGTGGCGCAGCACGTGTGGATTGTGCCATGCTGAAGGTGGGAGAGACTGCGGAAGGAGCTGCGCTGAGTGCTGTGAACCGGGATAAAATGATTCAAAAAGACGCCAGAAACGGCTGCCAGCTGGTCTTGGCGCACTCCCAGCCATTGGCATCCAGGGCTGCTGTTCAGTAGACCAACAGGTGCTTTGCTGCGGCAGCCCCCCTGTGGCACGCCCCTCGGCACAGAGGGCTATTTGTCCCTTGGACAGTTCTGACAGTTCTTAGGATTAGCTACTAACGCACCTGCGTGTCCAGGTCCTCCTTGCAGGTGACCACCGCCACGATGATGGAGGCAGGGCGGCCGATGTAGTCCTTGGCCATGCCCTTCACCAGCGCAGGGTAGTCCGCCTGGTCGGACCCAGCCTCCATGGCGTGGATGATGCCGGGCAGGTCAACCTGCGTGTACGTGCATGCGCACGCGCGTGTGTGTATTGGGGGGGGAGGGGGGGGATGCTGGGGGGTTCAGTCAATTTGAGCGTGGGCGCACGTGTGTAAGTGTCCGTGCGCGCAAGTGGGAGAGGGGAGGGATGATCGCACATTATGGGTGGGTAAGAGCTTGGAGGGCAATCACAGCATTGTGACACTGTGCTTCCAAACGCTACTGGCTCTGTGCCCCAGAACATTCAAAAAAGGACCTCTTGTGACTCGTGTGCTTGCGCACCTGCAGGCACGCAGCAGCATAAATCCCCCCTCCGCACCCAATCCTTGCGCGTCAAGTGCATGCTTTATCTCAGCCGAGTGTGGGCACTGTGGGCAGCTGGCTGCGTGACAGCCAGGGTCTCACCATCGGATCCTCACACAAGATGCACACCCCCCTGCATCAGTGCCCGTGCCCCACCCACCAGCGACAGGCTGACGGGTGCACCCCTGATCTCCAGCACCACTGTGTTGCGGCTGAACAGGCTGGCGCCCGGCTCATTGCGGTCCAGCACCAGGTCTTGTGCAGCACGCAGCACGCCCTCCACCTCATCCTTGTGCCGGATGCCGTCCTGTGCACACCAACACCAAGCAGCTTGTCTTTCCGCACAGGCTCCCGGGCCGCGCTTGCGTGATCACTGCTCAGATTTTGCGAAAGCTCTGCTGTACGAGTGGCAGCTGAACAAAGGCGAAGACTTGCGCTCAGGCATGAGAGCCTGCCAGGAGGAGCTTCAAAGGAGAGCAGGGGCGGCAGCTGAGAGTCGTTTGCGATCAGCAGCCAACTGCTAAGCCACTGCTGCGGCTCACCCGGACAGTGAACTCCTCAGGCAGTGTCATCAGCATGTTGCCCATGCGGTCATGTGTGCGCCGCACCCGCACACTTGCGCTCCAGGGCTCAGGCACGGCAACGCCAGAGTGGGAGCTGCTGGCGCTGGCCATGCGCACCTCCATGGGACAGCGCGTGCATGTGCCATCGCTGCGTGGCAGCCGCACGTCACACAGCGCCTCTGCAGCAAGCAAGCAGCATTAAAGGAACAGACGAGTTGCTGAGGCCCCCCCGTGGACAGCCAGTATATGCGTGTGTCCATGTTTCCCGCACACGCCAGAACATGGGGTCTTGGCCTGCTCACAAACATCAACACGGCAACAGCAGCCTTGCATCAGCTCATCGGAAACAAGCCGCACAAACTAAAGCCCAAAACATTGGCAACATGGGAGGAACAGTGTGAAGAAAGTGGAGCTGCCTTGCCTGCCAGCTGCGAACAGAACGGCGGTGAGGTTTGCAGTGAAAGGCTCGAAACCTACCAAGGACGCTGCTCTTCCCTGCACTCTGGTTTCCACACACCACAACCTGTGAGAAGAAACCAGCAGATAAAGGAAGTGATTCAAGAACTCTTTCACTTCATTGCGCTCCACCATTCTTCATGGGCACATCAGGAAGCACAGAGCAGAACGCATACGCATGCGACCGCCCTGATTTGAGGAACATTGTCGCTTGTGCGCGAAGAAGACCAATACAGACAGCGCAGCTCAAAGGCATTACCTGAGGCAGATCCAGTGTATGCTGAGCGCCACTGCTGCGTATGGCATCGATGGCCTCATTTAGCTGACGGCACAGCTTCTCATACTCCGACCCCTGCCAAATTTGCAGCAAGCAGCAAACCGCCTTTGAGCCAGACATAACAAGCACATCCCCTTACTGCAGCTTCAAGCTCAATGCGCCCAGGTGCTTTCTTGCATGAGAAATAGGAGTTGCTGCTTGAACTTCCTGGATGCATGCACCGATCTCTCAGGCATCCAGAATGCAAGAGCATGCACGTGGAAGCAAAAAGGTGTATTTACATGTGCTTCAAATATGCACGCACTTCGAAAAGCTGGTTCGCTTGCTCCTCTGCTTGCAAGCGTCGCTCTGCGGCTTTGGCTTGCTGCTGGCGCTGCTCATTGTCCGCCTGCTCTTTGCGCGCTCGCTCAGCGGCTGCCTCTGCCTGTTGCTGTTGCCTCTGCTGCTCCTCTGCTCTCCTGGCTGCGTCAAGGGGGCTGGCCTGTGGTGGTTTGTTCACAACACGTTCGTGAAACAAAACCGCTTTGACCGTCCTTGACTGGGGGCACGAAGCTCAGGATGCGCTTGAGCTGCATAAGTTACATCAGCAGGATGGACGGCACAACAGCACTGACAGCGGCATGAGGAGGAAGGCAGCCTTCTGCCCACGCACCTGCGGCGCCTTCTTCTTTGACTTCCCAAACCCAGAGGAGAAGCAGCTCATTGCCAGGACCTGAAACTAGCAGAAAAGATAAGTTGCGCTTGCGCACAGCGTGCCAGCTCAAATGCCCAAATGCGGTTACTTCATGCGCCTCAGCTTCAACCCAGTTGTTTTACTTTGTTTATATTGTTTTTCAGTTTTTTTCTCGCCTCATCCCTAGCCCAGTGGCGCTGTCTAGTGCTGGAGGCAACACGCAAGCCACGCGTGAGAGTGTGTGAGTGTGGGCATGGCACTGCTGCATTGACTGTGCGCATCATCTATTCTGTTCCTGCTCTGATTGTGCAGCACAAGCAGGAGCACACTCGCATGGAAAGTTCCATATGCGCGCGCGCACACGCACAC
>QFBH01000609.1:6765-16876 GCA_004335885.1 Dunaliella sp. M2 | reverse complement strand
TGTGTGTGTGTGTGTGTCCCCATCACAGGTGCTGTGCTCTTGGAAAGGACATGTGCATAGGTGGAGTGGCAAGGTTAGAAGTGTTGGCTCATGCCGTGGATTACTGTAGGGGAATGTATGCTTTGGAGGCAAAACAGAACAAAGGAAGCTTTGCAATCATGCATAAGAGAGCTCATGGCTGTACCCATGCCACTCCTATTGCTTGCAGGCAGCCCAGCATAGCGCTCATTGCAGACCACGGGCGTGGTGTGTTCACTCACTTCCTGAACTCCCTGGTGTGGTTTGATCAGGTGAGAGTCAGAAATGATGCCTAGCAGGGCCAGCGTCCAATCAGTGCCACAATGCAAAGTCCTATTAAAGCTTGATGACAGTGTTGACGCACGTTAAGGTGAATCAAGACAGCGTGCCTGCCTCCAGCACACTTGCAGTCCTACCCTATCCTCTTCATCCCACTCATAGGTGGACTCCATCTCTGAGGCCATGAGCGGTGGGCGTCGTGTCAATGTGCGTGAGAGCAGGGGCGCCCGCATGCTTGCCTCTCTAGTCACGCTCTCGCTGGTGCACACCATGGTCAGCGTCCTGCAGAGCGCTCAAGCAGCATGCACGGGCAGGAGGTGCGTCCGTGGGTCTCTGCAACTTGGTTGAGGTCTCTGTGCAAGAGTGCAGGTGGTTTTCATTTGTTTGTTTGTGGCCCCCCCAGCAGATGCTCCCTCATTAAGTCCTAAGACCGATGTTGAACCCCTTGCTGCTCTTGTGAACCGGCTAGGCCAATGCATTCAAACCATCCTGGACCTTGCCTCTTGCCCTTCTGTACACACACGCAGTGGCTTTGCTTGGTTCCTGTGCCTGCCCCTCACCCACCTGATCGATGTGCCGGACACACTGTGTGAGGTCATGACAGCCCTGATACTGGTCACCTGCATCAACTACGTCGTGATCTACGTGTCCAAGCTCTCACTCAAGTGAGTGCACGGACCAGGAGCGGGCTGAGATGGGTAACTGCTTCCTCTCTGCAGCGCAGAGATGCACTTGCATGTCTTGTGATTTTTGCAGCTGAGTCAAAGAGCATCAAGGAGTTCGAAAAGAAACGAAGAATGATCATGTGTGGCACCTGTGCTTGAAGGAAGCTCCGTAATCACGTGTCTTATGCCTGCTCTTCCAGCACTCACAGCACTCTCATCAGAGTCCCCTTGTACCCTGCTGCTGCACAGTGCCAGTGGTGGGCGCACGCATGCCACAACTGCCACTTCAGACAGCCTCCTCACCCCCCTATCCCAAGATGCTGTGGCGCCCGGCAGCGCTGCTGCTACCGCACACGGCACACCAGCGGCTGTCGAAGCACAGAGGGCCCAGTCAGGTCCGTTGCTCTTTTGGTTGTGCTACCGTGCCACAGTGAGAAGGCAAGATGCTGGCTCAGTGCTGCTGTGTGCTTGCATCATGAGCAAAGGTCATGCAGTCTTGAATGCTCACTACATTCTGCGCTCTCCAATCCTTTCCAGCCTTTGCTTACACACTGCAGCCTTGGTCGCAGCAGGTGGAGCGAACGGCGTTGCACAGGGCGCCATGGCTGACCCCGTGGCGGCAGCAGCAGCTTCTGCTGGCACTGCGGATGCAAAGGAGAGCAGCAAAGAGGGTGCACAGGTGGGTCTGAGGAGGCGGCCTGGTCGTTTGCATTTTGTTTTGTCTTGTCGGATGCTGCGAGAACTTAATCCGTGAGAAAGGTTTGTGTTTGCCACACCCAACTCTTATACGTGTGCGTGTACAAGCACAGACATGCATGCACGCACGCACAGGGTGCTCGCGTGCCACAAGTCAACAGTGGGCCTGGCAGTGCAAATGCTGTGATGAAGGGCAGCGGGCCTGTGCTGAGTGTTGCGCTCCGCCAAAAGGAGGCTGCAGCAGCAAGCAATGGGGGCGCGCACAGGTGTGCTGCGTTCTGTAGATAATTAGCAGCAGCCATTTGTTATCAAGATGTGTTTGCACTAAATTGTCTCAGGCACTGTATGTGCCTCGTCTAATTAGCTCTTTCCAGGACCTAGCAGGACAGATAGATAATCAGAACCCATCAACCTGAAGTGCTAGGTTGTGTCTTGTCTCTGCGCAGGAGCGCAGCAGAGGGCAGCAGTGGCAGGAGGTCCAGGGCTGCCTCCAGCAGGGAAGGCAAGCCACTGAGCAAGGGCAGCTCCAGAGCTGCTCGGTCAGGCCAGGGGGATGGCGACAGGGCACCCGCAGGTACGTGCACAGTGTGTGGGCCTGGTCTGCCCTCCAATCCAGTAAGACTGCTGTGTCCTATTGGGAGCATCGTAAGTCGTTTATCAAGCTGCACCCTCCATTTTTGCTTCCCACTCTCGGCAGCCTGCTGCCTGCTGAGCCCTTCCTGCATTCAATCCGTTCGCTATCCCCTCGCTTTGCTACAAAACATGGATTTCCACCCATCCCAAGCCTCCCTAGCACCCCACCACATCCCTCATACACTCTACATTATCCCTTTGACGTTCCACCCTACCCCCACGCCCCCCCATCCCCTCCGCAGCAGCCAAGCCCCCTCCCCCCTCCCCCTCCCCTTCCGTGCGCCACTCCGCCTCCAGCTTTGTTGCCCCCACATCACCCCCCTCCATGACAGCTCCCACTGCCCCGAACATGGCCCCCACAAACACTGCACCAGTAGTACCCAATGTGGGGGCCAGGCCCCCCTCCAACGCAACCCTGCTGCAGCGGCGGCAGCAAGAACAGCAGCAGTATGGTGCTGCTCCCAGAGAGCCCAGCATTGCAAGCATGCCACCCACTCAGCAACCCCCCGCTGCAGCCAACACCCTGTCACGCCCCTCAGTAGAGATCCCTGCAGTGGGAGCCCCACCTGTGAGCAATGCAGTACACAATGGGGCAGCCCCAGCATCAGCAGCCCCAGCAGCAGCAGCAGCGGCTCCCCCCCACCCCTCAAACGCGCGCCTAGCTGCCTCCGCCCCCGTCTCCCCCGACCACTTCAACTCCAACCATGCAGGCGCCCCAGCGGTGCGTGGCATCACTCACACACCCGCTCCCCCTCCTCCTGCAGCTGCGCAGCCAGGCAGCAGCTGGTGGTGGTGGGGCGATGCTCCCCCCTCAAGCACCACCCCCTCCTTCACTGCCGCCCCCCCCTCCAAGCCCCTGCAACAGCCATCAACAGAGGGCCCCCCTTCCTCTGCCTACCTCTCCCACCCTCGCAGCTCCGCACCCCAGCAGCCCACTGTAGCCCCACCACCCCCACAGCAGCAGCAGTCACAGCCACCGCAGCTGCAGCGCGTGAGCAGAGAGGCGCGGCGCAGCACGGGGGGCGTGTTGCCTGACTCAGGCCCCGGCCAGCGTCTCCCTGCAGTGAAGACCACGGCAGCAGTGAGCACCACGGACCTGCTGGGACCAACCCCACCATCAGGCCCCACAGAGACAGTGCACTCCTCGCCCCAACCTCCCATAGCACACAGCCCCACTGCCACCGCGCCAGAGCACCCCCTGGGCAGCACCACTAGCGCTCCTGCATCCTCTACCTCTGCAACCGCACAGCCCCCCTCCGCCACGCACAGCACTCTGCAGCAGCCGCCACCCCCCACAGAGCTGCCCAACAATGCCATCGAGGCAGCGAGCACAGCAGCAGCAGAGGGCCCGCACCTGCAACCGCTTGCTACAGCACCACCTCCTGCAGGAGAGGTGCGTGTCACACCTTCAGGCCCCATCGTGGCCTCACAGCCCAACGCAGCAGCTGCTGCCGCTGCCCTTGCCGCCGCTGCCACTGCCGTTGTGAGCGATGACAATGAGGAGAGCGTGAGGTCCCCCAGCTCAACAGCACAGGGGGCAGCAGTGCCAAGGAGCAATGCCACCAGCAGCGGGGGCAACGCCCCAGCAGTGCCCCGCCTCGGTGCCAGCAGCAGCAGCGGTGCAGGTGCAGGCGCAAATGCAGGTGCAGGTGCAGGCGCTGCATCACGAGCACTGGGGCCCGCAGCTCCGCCAGCCAGGCCGATTGGGGGTGGCGCTCCGCTGGGGGCGTCCACTGGCGGCTCTTCGTTCGTCGCGGGCGCACAGTTCCCGCCCGGCGCGATGCTGCAGGTGATGATGATGATGATGTGGTGTGTGACGGAAAGAAACAGGAGGGGCGGTACGCTGTTTGTGCACGCTCGATGCCTTATGCAGACTGTTACACAGTCCAAGCCTGCATGCTGCGGGACAAGCATAAATATAAACTGATGGCTGCTCCGCCCCCGCTTAACCCCTTCCCATCACCAAATGCACTGCTGTTCTTTGCTGTTGTGCAGCCTCAAGATCAGCAGGGTGTGAAGGGAGGAGGCCAACTCAACCTGGAGGCCATTGCAGAGAGCTTGAAAGGTGAGGAGGATCACCCCTCACGATTCAAGGAGCAGTCATGCTTTGTGCCTGCTTGTGCTCTGTGGGTTTCCTTCTGCTCTGCTTTCCATGTTCATAAACCATCGAGGCTGTCCTTCTGACTGGCTCCGTGTTCCTCATGTGTACACCACGCCAGGCTTTGGTGCATGGCACCGACAGCAGACGGGGCTGAGCAGCAGTGAGGCTGAAGCCATCACTGCAGCAGGCCTGCTGGGGGCCGGGGGCGGCGCCAGCAGCTGGCAGGAGAGCCACCAGGGTGGCAGCACCAGCAGCGCAACAGGCATGGCGAGAGCCCTGGGTGAGTGTGTGAGGCTGCCTTCATCAGCTTTTCTATCTTGTGACCTTCGTGCACAAGCGTTTCCTCCCTCTTCTGTGCTCCTTATTCTCTTTTGCTCTTGTCCCTATGCACTTTGCTGGTGTAGAGTTTCAGAACACAAATCGAACACGCTCATTCAATTCTTTTGCGCAGGCTACACGGGCCCCTCGCTAGATGCCTTCCCCAACTCACCCATCACTAGCAACAGCTTTGCGCAGAACACGGGGCCGCTGGCACCACACTTTGAGCAGCGGCTGTTGCTGGTGCAGGTGAGTGTATGTGTGTATGTGTGTGCTTGGATGTGTGCATGTATGTGCGGTTATGTGCATTCACTCACAGCGTGCAGCTGAACGTACTAGGTGTCCACCCCTTTATTGAGACAGCCAACTCACCTATTTAAGGACAGCCTGCCTACAAGCTGTCACCCTGACAACTAACCCTGACAGCCTCCCCCGCAGTCATTGCTTGGGGCGGTGATCCCTTCTCATTTCCCTCATGCACTGCTGTGTTGCCCCAGGCTCTGGCAGAGAAAGCACGCGCACAGAGCCGTGACGTCACGTCCGATGTAGTGGTTGAAGAGGTGTTTGAAAACGAGCGCTTCCAACCCTTCAGGTGGGTAGCAAGATGCAAGACTTCATTAGGACATGAGCCAGTGGTTCAGTCAGAGCGATGCAGTGGTGGAACTCCAACATGAGTGAGACACTGGGACCAAGCAAGCTCATGCTGAAGGATTTAAGAGAATGCACCTCATACGTTTGCTTGCTTGTCTCTGCTGCCTCTGCTCTCGCAGGGGCTGGGGCCACAACTGGCCGGGTCACTTCCTGCCCACAGACCGCGTGGGTCACTGGAGTGACCGGTCTGGCAAGCCTGGGGGCTATGCGTCAATGGAGTTTGAGCAAGTGGAGCCCTCACTGCCTAATGGGTACAGGTGCGCAGGAGCTGTGCGAAGGAGAGCCGTGTGCAGGCTCTGTGGAATAAGCCAGAATGAGCTCATGAAATCTGGAGCAAAAAGTACAGCAGTAATGCCTGATATACAGCAGGCCATGACCTGACATGTCACCCAGTTGTGATGATGACTTACTGCTGCTCCTTTTGCACCTGCAGCTGGGAGGAAGACGTGTGGCGCATCGACTTCTCAGGGTCTGAGCCTAGCGTGAAGGCCGTGGATGAGAATGGCTGGACCTACGCCATAGACTTCAATTACTTGGAATTCCCCTTCTCTGTGGGCGGTGGTGTCCCGCGCATGAACCAGGTGTGCATCGTACACTAACTGCTCATTTCATGCCGCGCTTCCAGGCAACTAGTTTGTTTGTGCCAAACTCCTATTAGAAGGAGGCTCAGGTGCCTCACCTGCAGCAAAAACTTGCTTGCATGTCCACACTGCATCGCTCTCAAGTTCCTGGCTCTCCTCACCCCTCCCTCAGTTTGTGCGGCGGCGGCGGTGGACGCGCAAGCGCATCAAGAACAGCGCCATTAAGCGGCTGTACCCCGACCAGGCATCTGACGCAGCCAGCCACACGGATGCGCCCAGCGAAAGCGTGCAGGATGGGGCGAGCGTGACTGAGGGAGCTTCAGATGCAGGGTTTGAGCAGCAGGAGCGTGTCGAGGAGGAGGAGGAGGAAGGGGAAGGGGAGGAGAATGGCAATGAGGCAGGGGAGGGGGATAGTGACTCTGAGGGAGAAGGGGATGACAGGGATGAGCAGCAAGGCCGGTTAGCGGGTGGCAGTGACCTTGCTGATGGTGATGGGGAGCATGGTGAGAATGGTGGTGGTAGTGGTGGTGGTGGTGGTGGTGGTGCTCAGCCAGGGGATGGCTGGCAGGTTGGGGACTCCAGTGGGGAGGATGGCGATGCAGGCAGCAGGGTGCAGCAGCAGCAGATTAGCCAGCAGCACCACCAGTGTCACCAGGCCCCTCAGGAACAGCAGCAGCAGCTGTACCAGCAGCAGCAGCAGCAGCAGCAGCAGCAGCAGCAGCAGCAGCAGCAGAGCCTTGCACCTGCTGAGCGCAGCTACAGCGGTGACACCACCAGTGCACCCAGCACACCCACAGCACACCACCCCATTCCCAGCCAGGCCTTCAGCCCTCCCCCAGCAAGCCACTCACATGCTCCCACCACTCCCAGCTTGTCCTTCCTCACACCTGTGTCCGAGAATCTTTCTGGCGATCGGCAGGCAGCACAGCCGACCCAACCCTCGCCTGAGCAGTTTCCCACAGTCAACCTCAGTAGCACCATGAGCACCATCCCACCACTGGCTGCTGATCAGACCCAGACCTCACAACCCCAGCAACCAGCTGTTTCACTGCCTGCAGCACCCATGCCACCCAACCCATCCCCTTCGGCACCGCTCATTCGCCCAGCTGCCCTCAAGAACCCCTCGGCACAAAACAGGCGGCAGCCCCTGTTCAACTTTGCCCCTGAGGACGACTCCATCCTGCGCCTGGCACCAGAGCCTGCGTCTCATTCTTAAGGGGGGGCTGTTCTGCTTGGACACTACTTGCTGCAAAGCCACAGGGTGCAGGCAGCTGCAGCTGCTTGTGTTTCCTTTGGTCTTGGGGACCATGCGTGCGTTTTCGGTGTTGTTTTGACAAACTGATTACTAGCAATAAGAACTGGTGCACCATTTTGTCATATCTGTTTTAGATTAGACACCTCTTGATGCCTCAGATGCTTCCCGCTGCTCAACTGAAACTGGAACAAAGAACATTGATCCCTGCCTTCTTGGCTGCCTAATAATCAATCACTAACCTTGCGCCATCAGCCAGACAAATTGATTGACAACTAGATTACATGATCCCTGTCATTGGGTTCACTCCCACAAAGAAAAACACGTCAAAGTGCAAAGAAGCGTAGTCCCTGTTACTGGGTCCACTCCCGCAAACAAAAGCATGGCAAAATGCAAAGAAGCGTTAAGTAGTCTTAAGCGTGCATGCTACTAGCTTCCCTTTGCTGCACTCAAATCCTGTGACAAGCGAGAGATGGCAATAATGGCGGGTAGTGCTGCCAGGCAGCCTGGCTGCACAAGCCCAGCCAGCCACAAGCTGGCTGCAGCGGGGAGGGAGAGTGCCAGCAGGCCCAGGTTAAGGGTCAAGAAGGTGGAAGCACCTGTGCGCTTCCTGTCGGCAGCATCCTGCAGTGACAGCGACAGAGTAGAGTCCTGTTTCAGCAATGCAAGGAACCGTAACCTTGTAAGCGAGAGGAGGTAGCCTATCAAGTTTGTGCAGCGCGACTAATTGCTCTGCACCTCACGCTTGCTCCCTTACCCTGAGACTCAGGCATGCCATGGCGGAGAGCAGCAGCCCAGGAGCACAGGTGCGTGCCAAGAGCTGAGTCCTAGGGCTCTCAATTGCTGCTGCGCTTGCCGACTTTGTGAGCGACGCCACCCCGATTGAAGGGACGTACATGGCAACACACGCAGCAATGAAGCCCACAGCCAGAAACCTGTGCATGTGAGAAGCAAGAAATCTTGTGAGGGTTAAATGCAAAGAAAATGAAGAGACGAACAATAAGCAGGACAGAAATGATCGCTCCTCGGGAGGGAGACGCAAGCTCCCCCCACCTTCCCTCCTCGCAGGAAGCATTCAGCTTGCACACTGTTCCCAAACATTTCTGGGCAGCCTTCTTTCTGGGCAGCCAACAAGCTGAAGCCATTGATTTCTAGCCAATCAAATGCCAATCATACATCAAAACAACTGCAGTGCCAGACGGCAAGGAGGGAGATGGGCAAGCTGCTGAGGAACTAGATTGCTGGGGTTTCCAGTAAACACCATGGCAGCTGTGGCATGCCTAGACACTGGTTAGTTTAGTCTGATGTCCTGCTCTTGATCCTTGAGTGGATGACCGTACAGGCATATGATCAGTCAATCAGTTAAATGGTCAACCTCTCTGGCAGCTGGCTTTGCAGGGTGGCGGGGAGGAGAGGGAGTGCGATGCTGGCAGCTGGCTTTGCAGGGTTCTTCCTGCTGGCCCAAAGTGTTGCAGCGCTGACCAGGATGGAAAATAGGCTTGCTGGGAGGTACAGCAGTGCCAGAAGCGGGTTCCAGCTGGAGGGCTGTGCGTGCGGGTGTGTGCAAGTGTGCACATGTAGATGCTTGTACTCTTGAAAGAAGACGCGTTTGCCATTGTGAGTGGAGCGAGCACGTCTGCCTGGTTAAGTGCTCATGCAATGACTCAGTAAGCACAGCAAGAACAAGCCAGTAGGTTGCCGCTCGCCATTGCTACCATAGTAGTGACACCATCAGTGATAGGAGCAAGCCCAACCACAAATGCCATCCACATACCACAGAAGCCAGGGCCACGAGGTAGCCACTAGATTTGAGTATGCAGCCTATGAGCAGGCGCTGGTATGTTGCAGATCGCAGGCGTCCGTTTGCCGCAGCGTCCTGAACACAAAAGCATGGAGAGAAAGCTATGTTACTAAGTGTGCTCAGACACGTGAAGCTTGTGTGCAGCTGAAAGCAGGACAGGCAGCAAGCTTACAAGTGTCTCAGAAAATACATGGAACAAAGCGCACCCTGAGGCAATGCTCAACAGCAGCGGAAAGGAGCAGGGTCGTCCCTCCAATGCGCAGCAGACCCAGGTGCAAAGCCTGTTCAGCGGGCAGCTTGATTGACGCAGCAATCTTGATGGGCGTACCAACTGCGCAATAGGAGATGAAGAGCAGGAAGCAGCTTGCAGGTGCCCTTTGCAAGTGTGATTATGATGAGAAGAAAGAACCGCAAGGGGTAACATGAGCACGTGTGGAAAGAGCCCCCACTCCTGAACCTAACTTAGTTTCTGACAGCCATTCAGCTTGGAAGGTGTTTGCATACACCTGCAGCATGGGCAGTTTGCGGGTGCAGCTTCCCAGGAGCCAGGGGAACCCTGAAAGCACTCACAGAAGATCTCCAAGAGTATGTCCGGCAGAACCATGGCAAGGATTCCAAGGACTGCTGACAACGTGCTGAGCACACGAAACATGGTTGAGGGAGGTATCTTCAGCATCGCCTTTGCCTTCTGCAACTGTGGGTCCAATGCAGGTGGGTTGGCGGCTCCATCCTCAGAGCCTGCAGATGTGCCAGCGCGGCCACAGGAGCAAGCTTAATCCAGCTTGAAACAGTGACTGCAGCTAACTGCAGCTTTGTTTCACAAGTGAAGGACGATGGAAATGGCTTTGTGCTTTGAGCTTTGCTTGATGGAGCAAGCCATCAGAAGGGCTGCCTTTGGGCTAGGGCGAACTGTTGTCGCCGCTACACACTTTGGGCTCACCTGAGGCAGAGCAAGGGACATGCCGGGACGGAGTCTGCCTGGGCACAGGCAAGCAAGTGCGCTGGAAGGTTGCAGGGCAGCGTGTGTGTGGGACAAGACTGCTGCATCGGGTGAAGGATGGAGCTGGCTTGATGGGGCCAACCTGCATGTGCATTGCATGTGTGTGTGTGTGTGTG
>QFBH01000606.1:369-11928 GCA_004335885.1 Dunaliella sp. M2 | reverse complement strand
TGCGTGTATGTGTGTGTTCGTTTGCATGCACATGTGTGCGCTAAGTGTGCATTACCTACCTCAGGAAAGCAGTCCTCTTGCTTCAGTGCATCCCTCTAAGCCATGCAGAGACAGTCTCGTCCCCCCAATCAAGCACGCAGTGGAACTCCCTTTGAAAGGCTGCTGTCCACATTACAATGTCATGTTATTAACAATGTAAAAGACATGGGTAAGAGAAAGGAGCCTGCGCCCTCAGCGCACAGGAGCATCGCCTCCTTCTTTCGGCCCAGCCAGGAGCCAAGAGGGCAGCAGGGCAGCAAGCATGTGGACAAGAAGGCAGCAGGCATCCACAAGGTGGGTGTCTGTGCCTCTGCCATCACTTCTGCACTGGACTTGGGCACTCACGCACACCCACACCCATGCACAGGGCCCGCCATCTACACAGCAGCGTCCTTCAACAACAGGCAGAAACAACACAGGCAGGGCCAAGGGCGCAGCAGGTGCGAGCACTGAGCTGAAAACACGAAAGACAGATGCAGGTGCACGTCGTGCATGTCGTGCCTGAGCACTAACCGCGTGTGTGTAAGGCACGCATGCACACACACACANNCACACACGCATGCACGCGCACGCACGCACGCACGCACGTACACACGCGCACGCACACACGCACTCACGCACACGCACACGCACACGCACACGCGCGCACGCACACACACACGCACGCGCGCGCACGCATGCACGCGTGCGCACACGCACACACACACACACACACACACACACACACACACACCCACACACACCACTCTTCACCAGTCGCAGGGCCCCAGGCACCCGCTTCTGCTCCAGCAGCTGCAGTTGATGCCCCAGGCACAGTAAACCGCCCACGAGCCCATGAGGTCATGCGCCTGGATGAGGTGAGTGGGCCTGGCTGTCTTTGGTCTTGTGCTTGTCTTTAAGGGAGTCAGCAGAGCTCTGCACAGAAGTCAGTTGCAGCCACTGCTTGCACGCTGACCTGAACAGCTCTCTCTCCCTCCAATTTCTGCCACATCCAGTGTATGCTGAGCCAAGATGCACCTGACGACGAGGGTGCAGAGGTTGTCTGGGCACGGGGCTCGCCGCCAAACGCAATGCGAGGCCTATGGGGCCAGGTGGGTGTGGGTGTGGGTGGTGTCTAGTGGATGTTACACACCAACTGTCGGCTGTGTGAAGCAGCACCTGTTCAGACAGTCCGCTGCACTTGCTGCTGAGGCTCTGCACACATCAGGAATGCCGCTCTATGTGCTGTGCGGCCTGTGCTTCCTGCTTTACTGCACTAATGTCCCCAAACCCAGAGTCCTTAGGGGCAAAACGGCACTCACACCGTGTCCTCCTCCTATACTCACCCACAGCGCTCCCCTGGCAGCAACAGGCACGACCAGCAGCGCTGCAACGCGCACCCTGACCAACCACAGCCACTCCTCGCAGACCCTCCCACACAGCAGCAGCAGCAGCAGCAGCAGCAGGGCTCACAGAGCAGCCGCGAGGCAGAGGTGAAGCTGTCCCTCATCCAGGCCGTGCGCTCCTCCACCGGCACGAACTGCACTGCCTCCCCCCCACGCAACACAGCAGCACACTGCACCAGCCCCCCCCTCCCCTCCCCCCACCCCTCCACTGCCGCCACAGGTGCTGCAGCATCTGCCCACCAGCCGCATGCCTCACAGAGTGGTCTGGGTTCGTCACAGGGCCTGCCAGAGGGGGAGCCATGCACACTGCGCACTACTCAAGTAGTGGAGGTGGAGCATGAGGGGGGTGCCTGGGTGGAGGGCACAAGAGAGGCAGCAGTGGCACCAGGCACGCAGGCAGTGGCTGCTGTGTGTGAGCAGGAGGGGGGCAGTGCCAGCAGCTCAGCTGGGGGTGGCAGCCAGGGGCTGCTGGAGGAGATCCTGGCTGGGATCGAGGGCGAAAAGGAGGCTGCGCGTGCGGTGGAGCACAGGTGCGTGGTCCTGACTGTCATGCACACTGTCTCATCAGCAGCTTGCCACACACAGCTCTTTTTCACGGTAGTGAAGCTGGCCATTTGCCTGAAGTGTGTCTCTCAAAGCTGCATGCAGAGGAGTTTGGGGTTTTCGCTTCGGCACTGAGCAATGAATGGTGGTGCTCAACCATGCAACATAACCCCCCACATGCAGGCCTCGCTCCAAGTGCCTGCACACCTGCAAGGGCAGCAGCAGGCCTAGCAGCATGCGCAGCAGCAATGATGAGAACGCGCCCCTGGCAGCTGCACAGCAATTGCGCCCTGGTCCTGGCGAGGGTGCGCACCCTGGTGACAGCTCCCATGCTGGGAACAGCGGGGTCACCGTCGATGGCGTAGGTTGCATGGAGGCTCCTGGGGCTCACGACACTGCAGTCACGCCTGTGCCGAACAAGGGGACAAGGTGAGCCGTTTGGGATACAGGAGGTGAACAAGTGTATACATCTTGGTTGCGTGCATGCTCTTGCTCCTGCGCACCCATTCCCACTGTGTGCGGCAGGCTAGGTTAATTCTCTTTTTACAGGATCTGCCTTCCTCTCCCTTCCTCATGCTTATGCTTAACACCTGCACGCACCAACACACTTTACACAAACAGGAAATCCCATGGTGGCTCAGGCGGCAGCACAGGCAGTGGGCGGCGCACAGCAGCCACACGCTCGCACAGCAGGCTCCAGGGTGGCAGTGGCAGCAAGGGCAACATGGGCAACAAGAGGAAGGCGCTGATGGACCTGCTGGAGCAGGTGGGTTTGTGTGTGGGGGAGAGAGGTCTAGGGAGGGGGGGGGGTGGATTGTGGGACGCCATGGGGTTCATGGCAGAGGGCGCAAATGTCCCAAAATACCAAAGCATGCAAAAACAGCAAGTCCCTCATGCCAAAAAACGTGTGCTGTCACTGGCCTTGCAGGTGGATCAGTGCATCAAGGGCCGCAAGGTGTTTGACGACGACACCTGCCCCGGCAACACGCCCCGCCACGAAATCGTGGGCCCCCACCACTCCACTCCAGCTCCTGCTCAAAACCTTAGATACCACCAGACAATCACAGAGGGCGAGCCCTGCTTTGCATTGCCACACATCCCAGGGTCACCAGCACCAGAGCCAGCACCAGCATCGCCAGCAGCAGCTGGGGAGCCAGGAACAGCAGGAGCATCACCAGCAGCGTCAACAGACGTTGCGATGCATCCTGAAACAGGGCCAGCAGCAGCAGTGCTCACAGCAGCACCAGAGCCGCAAGCGGCAGCTGCAGGCCCAGCAGTGGCAAATGAGCCAGCAGGAGCAGCTGCGCCCACTGGCCCCACAGAGACTGCCTGCCCAAGCAGCGACCATGTCCGCTGTGGCCAGGCAAGCGCGGCACACATAAGACATCCATCACACACAGCACACCCTTCAGCACACCCACCACCCAGCCTCCCTTCAGCCCCCACGCCCAAGCCTGGCACATGCGTGGATGGGGGCTGCTTGTTCCCCCCTCCCCCCCTCGCACATGTGGAGCACAGCAGCGTGAGAGCAGACTTACGCGCCTCCCCCGCTGCTGTGGGTGCACAAGGGACTGCCTCTGCTGCTCACACCAGTGCTTGCAGTCCTGGTCGTGCAAGACAGGCAGGGGATGACGGTGCGGGTGCAGGTGCTGGGGTGGTGGTGGGTGAGGCGCAGCTGCAAGCACCAGCAGGCCCAGTGCATGCGTGTACAGAGGAGCAGCAGGAGGCGCCCATCACAGCATCTCAGGAAGAGGACGCATTTTACGCAGGGCTGGATGTGGATGCACTTTTGGAGGGGGCAGGCGCAGCCCAGCAGCAAAATCCTGCACAGCAGGCTGATTCAATGACGCTGTGTGCACCACAGCAAGCCGCTCCAATGGGGCATGGTGTGCCACAGCAAGCTGCAATGACCCAGGGTGCACCTCAGCAGACTGCAGTGTTGACACAGCAGCCAGCGGGGTTGCAGGGTACGATGGGATGTGCATGGGGGCAGCCATCAGCTGTGCAGCAGCACCACCACTGTCTTCCTCAACACAATGGCATGCCCTTCCAGCAACAGTGGCTGTGGCAGCAGCAGCAGCAGCAGCAGCAGCAGCAGCAGTGCTACCAGCACCAACAGCAGCAGCAGTATGACACTCGTCAGCACCAAGCTCTCATACAGCCAGACTCTGCTGCTCCTGTCTCAGGCCTTCCCTTTGCCAGCAGCCAGCAACCCCCACTGCAAATCCCAGTGCAGCACCAACACCAACATCAACTCTTACAGCAGCAACAGCAGCAACAGCAGTGTCACCAACACCAAACCCAACACCAACAGCAGCAGCAGGGCCGGCAAGCACGAATGCCGCTGCTGGGTGGGCGTGAGGATGTGCACTTTGTGGTGCTCCAAGTGGAAGACACCCCAGAGGAGAAGCTGCTGCGCCTGCTGAACGAGTACAAGGTGCGTGCATGCGGGGTAGGAGTGGCAATGAAGTGAGGGAAGGAGAGTGTGCGAGGAGCTGGAGTGTGGCTCCCAATGAGCCTTTAGTTCTCTCTTGGCTTGCAACTAACAACTGACCTTGTCTGGCACCTGTCACCTTGTCACAGGGCATTGAAATGTGGGCACACCTGCAGTACATGTGGCAGGACCTGCCGGTTCAGGTGCGTGTTTGCTGCTGTATGTGAGTGAAATTGCAAATCCTCCCTTCCCAGATGCTCCCTCACCTGAACCCTGAGCCTGTGTGTGTATTTTGGGCATTGCCTCCAACAAGTTATCCATTTAATACCTTCCATGAGCATGAGCTCAGCAGGTCAAAGTTACAGAGGCTGTATTGTTAGGGTGTAAAAACTACTGCTAAAACAACCATTAGGCGTGCAGCCTGGCATGCTACTCATTGATCTTTCACACTCAAGCTTAGGTGTGTGGTTCCCTCTCCCATGTTCATGCACGCCAGGCAGGGGATGTGGTCAACGTGCTGGCGCCCATGACGGTGCTCCCAGATGGCAGCCTCCACACGACCTGTGACCTGAACCAGGGCATTATGGTGCTGCACCCTGACGTGCTGCTGTCAGGCATGTTGTGTGAGCCCTCTCATCACCTGTGTGAGAAAACCTTTCCATGTTGGTGCAATGTTTGCCCCATGAAGACTTGGACGCCGTGAAGAAATTTCTTAAATTGTTGAACAACATTCCTTCAATTGCAGGCACCACGATCACCAAAGTCATGGACTGTCCTCGCAAGGCTTGGCTGCAAGAGCTCGTGGGAGGCGGCGGCTCCAGCGAAGCGTGCCTGCTGGTGAGTCTTGCTGCACTACACTGTGTGGATTCTACACTCAAGAGTATTAATCAGTTAATACTCTTAACTGATTTTGTATCTGTTTCAGTAGGCTGTGCATTGCTTGGACCCCAGAGTGGCACAGCAGCTTTCAGAGGCAAAAAAGTTCTGGCAAAGCATAGGTGGCTTCTGACACTGATCTTGGCTTTCAATACATGATGCCTCCTCAGGGGACCATGGTGCATGAGCTTGTCCAGTTTGCGCTGGCTGTGGCAGCCAAGGGCCCACTGCAGCGTGATGCCCTTGTTGATTTCGTGAGTACGAGTAGTTGTAACCAGATGCTTCCCAGCACACATTGGTTTTGGCACGTGCTTCCTTATTTGCTTGAGTGCCCGCATCATCACCGCTGCTCATGATGCGATAAACACCGCAACACCAGTCCTCAGGAAGCCACACAAACCTCTGTTTAATGTCCAATTGTCTTATTCTTGCACAGGTGCAACTCATCGTGCAGTCGAGCCTGCATGAGCTCGTGGAAGTGGGCTTGGACGAGGCAGCAGCTGCCAGCGCACTGCTGAATCGTGTGGATGAAGTGATGGCGTGGGTGGCCAAGTACATGGGGCCCCAAGCACAGCTGCAGGGTGGGGCGGAGCTGGGCAGCATGCACAACAGCAGAGCAGGTGAGCTGCGCTCTGCTGCTGGAGTTGTGTCCGCGAGTGTTTGTGAAGCCTGTTGGCCAGAGGGATGCTGACTCCATGGAAGAGCTGCAAAGGGTTGGACTTGAAACGATTTGAACAGCTTGAGGGTGATCATGCACACTCTCCCATACTCACATGCTGACCCATGAATTGAATGTGTGTGATGCGCGCACAGCCAGCAACACCAGCCTGGCTGTTACGGACGTCGTGGACATCGAAGAGATGGTGTGGGCACCCCGCTATGGCCTAAAAGGCCAGATCGATGCCACATTAGGCATCACGCTGTCAAATACAAGCCACAGGGCTGCAGCCAGGGCACTGAGCGGGCAGGGCACCTTCAATACAACACGTGGGCCCCCAAGCAGCAGCGCAGCGCATGGTGGTGCGGGCGCCAAGAGTGGCAGCAGCATCAACAGCGGGGCAAGTGCATGCACAGGGCGTGCACAGAGTGGCAGTGCATTTGTGGGTGCTGCCAGGCCCCAGTCTTCCTTCTCCTCGGGGTGTTCCACCAGCACGCATGACCCTGCCCACCTGCACACCCTGGCGCCAAACGGAGGGGCGCACGGTCCCATGCACTTTGGGCGCTCGCTGGTTGCTGCAGCGCAGCCGACTGCGTGGTGTGGTGGTCCCCAAGGAGCCATGGGTTGGGCGGGAAGTGCTCAGGGCACACAGGGGCACCCACCGCAGTGGCAGCAGCAGCAGGTGCACATGGCGACAGTGCAGCAGCAGCAACAAGTGATGCAGCAGCAGCAGCAGCCAGGCCAGTTGGTGCCCTTTGAGTTCAAGAGTGGCAAGACCCACATCTCCCATAGGGCGCAGGTGTGTGTGTGTGTTCTTGCGCTTTTTGCGTCACACAGGATGAGGAATACAGGGAGAGATTGCCCTGCCTGTGCTGTGGTGCGAGAGGAGCAAGAGAAAGGCATGAACACAAGCAGCTTGCTCGTTCTGATGTTTAACCACTTTGCATGCTCCACCACAGGTGTCGCTGTACCTGATGCTCATGGAGGACCGGTACCAGCAGCCGTGCGACATGGGCCTGCTGTGGAACATCAACGATGGCGCCTCCATGCAGCCTGTGCAGCGCGTGCATGGCGAGCTGGCGGCGCTCATGATGCAGAGGTACTTACACAGTGCAGTTCTTGTTTTGCTTTTGTTTGGTAGGCTCTTCCTCATGCAGAGAAGGCCAGTGCGCGCGGTTCCTGTGTGGTGCGCTGCTGAGTCACCTTGTTTGTCACGCATTGAAAGGTGACAAGGTCACTATAATGGCTCACTAGAATTCAATGAAAATGTGTTGGGTGCAGGAACCGGCTGGCTGCTCACTTGGCTGGCCCCCTGCGTGTGCCCCCCCCCATGCTGCACAGCGAGCACACGTGCTCCCGGTGCTTTGCCCAGGACGCATGCGCCATCTACCACAAGGTGTGTGGTGCCTCAGGGCGGTGAGGGGATTTGATCACAATACTCAGGTTTGTAAGAGGAAATTAGATCATGCATGCCTGGCCCACAGAGAGTCAAGCTGGTCCCACACATGCAGGGGCAGGGCGTAGAGCTTAATCTTCCATAAGTAGACTGTTCATTTTTTATCACAATTTAGTGCCCTCTACCCATTCATCCCTCATCGCCTCACCCTGCGCACATCGCACCCTACTTCACAGGCTGTGGATGGAGGCAACCTGGAGAGCAGTGGCATGAGCAGCAACCAGTGGCACGCGCTCACAGCACATCTCAGCCGAGCACACAGCGCGTTCTTTGCTCACTGGATCGGCCTGCTTGACATGGAGGAGGCAGGCAACAGGTGTGGTCACACTGACTGCGCACCTCTCTCACTCACCGCTTACCCTGCTGCATGTGTCAGGCTTTAGCAGCAAGACCCCCCCATGCCTGTCCTGCGTTCCCTCTTGAATCACCTTATATGTGTCTCCCACGAACACTGAGCAGAGAGACACGCCCCCAGATGTGGGCCATGCATGGAGAGGACCGCGAGAAGCTGGGCAGCTGTGTGGCAGGGCTGCACTTAGTGGTAAGGGGTGTGGTCGGCTGTGTCTATGTTATGGTGTGTGCTGAAGCCTGGTCTTCTGCAGCAAGCTGGCCACATGTACCTCAACCCTTGGCTTAAAACCTTCGCACGGCACCAAAGAACATCCTTGCGCATGTGCTCACATGTCAACGTGTAATGCTGTGTAACAGATGGCATGGTGGACACCACACACCCACATCCTTGTAAATTTCACATGCATGCGCTAACACAGGGCTACGATGGCATGGTGGACACACCAGAGGGCCCGCGCCACTGCTACACCTTCACCAAGCACAGCCCCCCTCCCTACCCCCTTCCCACCTCCAACTCCACTCCCACTGCACCTGCCCTTCACACCTCAGCTGCTGCCTCTTCGAGCGCAGCTGCTGCTTGCACCAACCTTGCAACTGTCGGGGGTGTGAGTTCACAGCCTGAGGCGCTGACAGGGGGACCCAGCACCAACAACAGCCACACTGCTGCTCCCACCAGCCTGCTGAGGTGTCCGTTGGGAGAGGGAGAAGTGGCACTGCTGGGGCTGGAGGGCATGCACGCCAACATTGCACGCATCAATGTGCACTCGTTGAGCGAGGTGAGATGGGTGGGATGCCAAGGGACAGCAGCACGAGTGAGCTGTTCATGAAAGCCAACATCTGTGTTGTGTTACGTGATCTGAGGCATGCGAGCTGTCTGGTAGCACGCATGCATGGCCTGTGCTACTTTGACACGCTCCACGCGTGATAGCGGGTTACAAGCATCCATGTGCATGCACAGCGCACACCTGCAGGCCCACACAAGCGCATAACAACACATGCACACACCCACGGCTCGCTCACGCACAACCACAGGAGCACATCAAGGTGATTGTGCGCAAGGAGCTGCGCCTAGCACGCAAGTTCCTGCACGGCCCCAGCGGGGGTGTGCAGGCAGGAGGTGCTGCAGGGCTGCCCCTGTCCTCCTCACCAGCAGCAGCAGCAGGCCACACGCACACATGGCGGCTGGACAAAGATGAGCCCACCTCCACGTTCAACCTGATGCGCGGCAACCTGGTGAGTTAGTGCGCCCTGGTGCCTCTTTGCATTGGCTGCAAGATGATGATCCACCTCTCGTGCTCGTCTCGGAGCCAGATTGCTTGCAACACCGTGCCATTGCTGCGCAAATTGAGGCAACACAGGTAACATGCTGCACACGCATGCTAGCATGCCCTCAAACGTTCACACGCACGAGCACACACGTGTGAGCACGCACACATGAGCACACTTGCATGCGCGCAGGTGGGCCTCATGAGCCGTGGCTGTGCCATCGCTGCCCACCTGCGGTCCCTCATCATCGACCTTGAGCCGCCTGCCTTCAGTGAGGCACCGCTGGCGCCACCCCCACCCCCACAGCAGCAGCAGCCAACGGAAGAGCAGCAAGGAGAGCAGCAGCAGCAGGGGGAGCGACAACAGCAGGAGGAGGAGTTGCATCAGCAGGAGCAGCAGAGAGCACAGCAGGAGCAGGAGCAGCACCAGAAAGCACTGCAGGAGGCGAGTGTGGCGGTGGATGCGGAGGCTGCTGCCAGCACATCGCTGAACGAAGACCAGCAAGCGGTGGTGGGTGGCTGGCTGCTGCTCAATCAGCTGTGTATATTTGACAAGGTTTTGCAGCAGTTGGAGATTTGAAGGCTGTGATCTCAATTTTTGCGTCTTCTGCCTCATGCCACAAGTGTATTTTCTTCTAGTACACCCTGGGGCACTCACTGACTTATCCTCGCAAACAATACACATGCATGCTGGTTCACATGTGTACCACACTCAGGTGCGGAGCGTGCTGCGCATGCGTGACTACGCACTGGTCCTGGGCATGCCTGGTACCGGCAAAACCAGCACCATCGTGCACGCCATCTCTGCGCTGCTGCGCACCGGCCGCAGCGTGCTGCTCACAGCCTACACGCACAGGTGGGTGTTGTGGTGTTGTGCTTTGACTTACTACTTTTGAGGTGTGCTGCTGCTGCGCACCGGCCGCAGCGTGCTGCTCACAGCGTACACCCACAGGTGGGTGTGTTGTGTTTTTCATTGTATTTTTGAAGAGTGCTACTCAGGTGCTGAGCAAGTTGTTTAAGTGTGCTTCTGCTTGGTTTGCATGTTTGAGTGTGTCTGCGAAAGTGTGCGTGTGTCTGCCTTCCCTGTCTCTGCAGTGCTGTGGACAACATTGCTCTGAAGCTGGCCAGTGCAGGCATCGACTTTGTGCGCATCCCAGGGTCTTCGACACGCCAGGTGAGTCAAGAGCAGCTGGTCCTGATGAGGATAGCTTTCATGAGAAGTCACACTTGATCTGAGCATCAGTGATGTAGACAACAGCCTTGTGGAAACACTCGATGCATGGGTATATGCTTGCGAGTAAAGGGGCCATCTATGAAACCGCTACTGCATTGCATGCGCTGCAAGCTGACACCCATCCACCCGCCCAATCGCCCGATTACATGTGTGGCACATGCACACACACACACACACACACACACACACACACACACACACGCACGCACGCACGCACGCACGCACACACAGTTGCACCCCACGCTGCGCGCCCACACCCCCGGCGGCTCCCGCTTCCCTGGGGACAGCTCCACCGCAGCCTCCCTGCACACGTCCATGAGCAGAGTGCGCGTGGTTGCGGTGACGTGCCTGGGCGTGCAGCACCCGCTGCTGGCGGGGCGCACATTCGATGTGTGCGTGCTGGACGAGGCGTCACAGGTGGGGCCTGTTGCTTTTTGGCTGGCTATGCGTGGGTGTGTGGGTGTGCATGTTTATGTATCATGCGCAAGCATTTGAGCATGCAACTTTCGTTGTCCTTCCTCACCCCCACTCCCTTCACCACGACCTCCCTTCACTGCCTGCCCTTTTCATCTCTGTCCCACCAATCTGTCCAATCTCTTACATCTCTCTGTTGCAACCCCACTGCCTCTGCTGCCTGCACACAGGTGAGCATGCCCGCCTGCCTGGGTCCGCTGTCACGGTGCCGCAGCTTTGTGCTGGTGGGCGACCACTACCAGCTGCCCCCCCTGGTGGCCAGCCCTGCAGCCCTGGAGAGAGGGTATGGGGAGAGCCTGTTCCGGCGGCTGTCGGAAGCACACCCACAGGTGAGATTTCGATTCATATTTGCGCTTCATCTGCAAGAGCATGCACGCAAGATCGCTCAGGCCTCTGATTAGACACCAAAGCGCAAGTAGCCCCCCCTCTCTGACATTCCCCCTCACACACACACACACACACGCACACACACACTTGCTGTGCTCCCCTCCTGCACACACACACACAGGCCATCGTGACGCTGCGCCGCCAGTACCGCATGGCACGAGACATCATGTCCCTCAGCAATGAGCTCGTGTACAATGGTGCACTGCTGTGCGGATCAGAGGCTGTGGCCAATGGTTGCCTGCAGCTGCCTCAACTGCAGTCAGGGAGGCTGGGTACCACCCCTGGCTGGGTGACACAGGTGCGACGCCTGTGTGGTGATTTGGACGTGTCACATGTTGGCAGTCAGATGTGCTTAAATTGAACTGCCTTCCGCACTGTAAGCCTGTGTCCGTGCAGCGCTGGCTGACTTGGTGGTGGTTCATGTATGTGTGCTCGCGCACACGCACGCGCGCGTGCG
>QFBH01000602.1:12740-23053 GCA_004335885.1 Dunaliella sp. M2 | reverse complement strand
GTGTGCGTGTGCGTGCGTGCGCCTTCAGGCACTCATTGCCAAAGGAAGAGTTAAGGGGCAAAAAGGCGAGTGGCTCCCGTTGGCTGAGGGACTCACAATGCCTTGACGCCCCCTGTTTGCAGCTGGTGGCCCAACTCCCGCGCGATTGCATTCTCCCCAAGGCCTCTGCGCAAGAATCCGCCGCTGCCATTGTTCGCTGCCGCTGTCGCTGCTGCTCCTGCTGTTGCTGGCGAGGGCGAGGTCCTGGGCGTGCTGTTGTTCTGCAAGTTGACTCTTACAGTGTCCAGCGGTTGCGTGATGGCGATGGACAGCGCACCAGCCACCCCCCCTGGATGCGCACAGATGTGCGTGTGTGTGCGTGTGCGTGTGTGTGTGTGTGTGTGCGTGTGCGCGTACCAGAGTGAGCACAGCCTCTCCCTCACCTGCCAGAAAGTCCTTTTTTGCCTGAGACAGCGGGGCAGACTTGTGGTGTGCTTCCTCACTCATGCTACTGCGGTCCAGGAGGGCCACAGTCTTGCTGCCGTGTGCCCCATGCTTTTGTCTGTTGGTCAGTTCAGCAGCATCCTTATTGGAATAATAACATGTCTGCCATGGATGAAGCCAGGGAGCCTGACAAGTTGGCTTTGGGCCTGCTGCTCCAAAGCACCACTGGCGAGGAGGCTTTCCCACCTGGCTCGCACCTGGCTGCCTGCTTGGCAGCTGAAGACTTTGCCGCAGTGCTGAGGGATCCCAGCGTGCACTCCCTGCTCCTGCCGTCAGCCGCCTCTCCTTCCAGCGCACAGCCCCGCAGTGCTGCAGACTTCTATGATGGCTTGCGCACCAGGGTGCGGGAGCACACGCACAAGGCGATCAGCGAGGGTGACACCAGTGTGCTGGCCACGCTGCTGGCTGCTGGCGCAGCGAGCCTGAACATCTTCACCCAGCACAATCTCACAGGGTGCGTGACCCTGCCACACAAGCTTGTCTTGCATTGCTTGATCTTGCATGCACGCTTGTATGCATACACACACACACACGCACGCGCGTGCACACACACACACACTCACACACATGCACACGCACAGGCGCACACACACAGACGCACGCTTGCACACATGCACACATACACGCACGCGCGCGCGCACACACACACACACACGCACGCACGCACGCGCGCGCGCGCACGCACACGCACACGCACACACACCACGCACGCGCATGCACACACGCACACACACGCGCGTGCGCGCGCGCGCACACACACACACACCACCCACAGCCCCTACGAGCCAAGCGACCCCTCGCCCCTGCAGCTGCTGGCACCCCAGCTCGCCCACTTGCCCGCTGCAGCCAAAGAGGAGCACCCTGCCAACACTGAGCGCCCTCACCCTTTGCCTAGCAACCCAGCAGACCATGCGGAGGAGGAGCTGGTGCACCCACATGAGCACCTGGCAGCAGACCAGCTCGTCACTGATGGCGAGGACCTGGTCACGCGCAAGATGTCGCACCTGCAGTTCCTGCTGCTCAGCGGCGCGCTGTTGGTGGGGCCCCTCCTGGCATCCTCCTCAGCAGCACCAACAACCCCCTCACCCCTCACATCCCCTGGTGCCAATGGCTCTGCCTCCGGTGATGGCAGCAGCACCCGCACCCTCCAGCAGCGTGCCGTGCATGCGTCCCTCAGCCCAGACCTGTGTGAGGCGCTGAGTGTGCGCGGGGGCGTCACAGGCGCCAGCTGGCTCTGGTGGGCGCTGCGCATGACGTGCATGCACCAGCACGTGCTGGCAGGCCGCTCTGCCACCCTGCTGGCCCGCACCAACAGCCTCTCCAAGCACCTGCTGGCTGCCAGCAACCCCGCAGCACAGAGCGCTGCAGCTCAATCACCTCCTGCACCACCATCTGCCGCAGCATCTGCTTCACCTGCACCATCAGCAGCAGCGCAGGCAGCACCTGGTGCGCCCAAGGACCTGAACAAGGCTGCGTCACTAGTGGCAGCAGTGAAGACGGTGCCCACAGCCGCGCAAGGTGTGTGCCTGCGCTGCTGACTCCATGCATGCCTTCCCAGCTCACTGTTCAAAAGCTGTGGGTGTGTCAAGCTGCTGTGGCTCCACATAGCAACAAAAAGGGGCGAGCTTCCCCTTGAGTCTGACCAGCTGGTGTGCGGCTACCGATCCTTCCCCCTGCACGCCCTTCCTCGCAGACAAGCCCTTGAATGGCAGCAGCAGCAGCAGTCCTGCACCTCCCACCCCCTCCAGCTGGCAGCGTGTGCTGCAGGAGCACCCCTCACTGCACGCGTGCCTGCTGCTGGAGTTGGCCCTGGCCCAGTATGGCTATGGCTTTGTGGAGCAGGGCCACAAGCTGCTCAACGAGGCTGGCGCTGTGCTGGGGCTGCAGGTGCAGCTGTCAGGTGTGTGTGACTGCACTACTGCAATGTCTTCGTGGGGCAGGATGAGGAGAGGATGGCTGCGAGCGGTTGGTGGCTCTTGGTTGGTGGGGTTCAGAGAAAGGCTTGTGTGTGTGTGTGGAGATCATGGGGCAAGCTGCCAGCCTCGCACCGCTCTGAAATGAGTAGATGGTGCTGAACATGCGCACACACAGTATAACTGACCCTCACACACATGTTAACCCCCCAGGTGCCATGGGCCGCCGCACGGTGCACCAGGAGGACCCTAAGGCGCAGCTGGTGGTGCGCGCCTCCCGCTCCCGCCAGCAGCCCTCACCCATGCAGGAGGGCCCTGACGTCACCAACTTCGGCTTTGGCCCCATCTTTCAGCCGCAGGCGGCAGCAGCTGCTGCGGTTGCGCGCAAGGGTGCTGGCCAGGAGGGGCAGGCTGCTGCTGCTGCTGTGGCGCTGGCCGCCAGCAGGGGGGAGGCAGGGGCAGGGGGACAAAGTGCGCTGCAGCCGGGGGACAAGGTGCAGGCGCGGCAGCCGACGGAGGGCATGGTGGACGAGAGCGACGTGTTCATGGCCCCGCAGCTCGTGGGCGAGGATGGGCGGGTGCGTGGGCGGGGGTGACGGCTGAGGACCTGCGTGCATGTGTGCAGCAAGTGTGCAGCAGTGGGGTGAGCTGTGTGCATGCTTCAAGGAAGCACAAGGCAAGCAGTGCTGTGTCCTGTTTCCTGTTTTTGAGCCCTGCTGTGCTTCGTAACCAAGAATCTGTTGCACTGGTACCTATGCTTGCTGCAGGTCTTGGAGTCGCGGTACAGCTCTGCAGAGCAGGCGCTGCTGCTGGCATGGGCGATGCATGTCAAGAAAGGCTCAGCCCAGGTGAGGGGTGGGGGGAGGTTGTGCTGTGCTTGTTCATCTCTATATACATGGGTCCAATTCAGATGCATATTGCTTGAGGGCAATGGGGATGCGGAAGCCAACCTTGTGTTTGCTTGCCTGCCATCATGCCTTGCAAGTTGTTAAACGCTTCCAGGGCTGGTACACAAAGAGCCTGCTTGTCTCTGGCTACTTGCGGCTGCAGGATGAGCTGCAGCAGTGGGAGATGGCGCCCTACCTGGAGGCCGTGCTGTCACAGCCGTGCTCACACATGATGCTGCAGGTGAGGTGTGAGCTGCTTGTGTGCGTGATAGGCACATTTTTGGGTGCATCAAAGCGCCATGATGACCAGCGAGCACGACTGCCATCATGCCATCACTTGTTCTTCTGCGCAAGCGCTTTAAGTTCTGCGTTTCAAGAATGCATGTGCATGAGTGCCCAACCTTGTGGCACACGCGCACCCCCAGGCCACCGCGCGCCTGCTGAAGGCCCGCCACGAGCGCAGCCGCCCCCGCACGCGAGAGCGCGCACTCATGCACATGGAGCAGCTGCTGGAAGCGCTGGCAGCACACCCACCCCCAGAAGGGCCAGAGCCTGGCACAGCACCCGTAGCCACACAGCAGCAGGGCACCCCTGCACAGGGGCAAGGCGCAGCTGCAAACAGTGAAAGGGTGAACAGTGGGCAGCATGCCAGCGGCTCCAGCAGCGGGCACGGGCATGTCACTCGCACGCACCTGCCGTACGCGTATGGCTGCTGGTTCCCTCTGCGGGTGCAGCTGAGGAAGGAGCTGGCAGAGCACTACCTGTCTATGGGCTTTGTGGGTGGGTGCTGTGACGTGTTGCCATTGCTGTGCGATTCTGAGTTGCTATGTTGGATTGAGGCGGAGTGGGAAGGGACAGGGGCTTGCAGACCTGTGGTGCCCTTCTGGCAGTTGCACGTTTTCATAGGTGGCACTGATCTGGGGTATACCTCTCCCCGCTCCTGCCTCTCTCTAAGCAGAACAGCTGGTGCAGCTGAAAATGAGGCGGGCGGTGGCCCCCACGCGCTTGCTTTTAGAAGAAGCTGAAATCACCTTGACCAGCCATCTGTGACACACCAGAACTGAATGGTCCTCGCAGTTCGAAATGCTCTCAATACGCATCACCTTGGCACTCAGCTCTTTTTGCATCTCATTCATCTCCTGCTGCAGGCGCGGCGCTGGGCATCTACGAGGAGCTGCAGCTGTGGGATGCGCTGGTGCTGTGCTACAGGCTGCTGGAGAAGAAGGGAGCGGCTGAGGACCTGCTGAAGCGGCGCCTCAAGGTAGCTGCTGCGCAGGGGGTTGCCTGTCGTACCTGAGCGTGCACTTTACTCCTGTACAAGTGAATATGGGAATATCACCCAAAATTAAGATGGGTATGGAAGGCAGTCGGTGCTTGTGCGTCCTCAGCGTGGCTGGCACGCAGCAGCTGCACCTGCAGGCTGAGAGAGCAAGGTGAATGTGTGCTGTTGCAGGGAGCCTTTGATGCCTGCGTGCTCCCACTGCCTCCTCTCACTGTGTGCTCCCCCATGCTGTGGTGAACAGTTTGCCGCACAAATCACACATGAACTGCAAGGCACATTTGGCTGTTGTCCCCCATGTGGCCACAGGTCACTCCCAACGACCCAGTGATCTGGTGCAACCTGGGTGACCTGTACCTGGACGACAGCTACTACCAGGAGGCGTGGGAGAGGTCTGGGCGCAAGCACGGCCGCAGCAAACGGAGCTTGGGGCGCAGGTGAGCATGCAAAGCAATCGTGTGTGCGGACGCGTACACCAAGTCCCCTGGTGGCGAAGCTATCTCACAAGCTTTCTCCCTGAAGCATAAGAGTACATGCTGATTGGAGCAGAGCTGGGTATTCTCTCACAACACCAGACTGAACATGTGTGCACGCGCACAGTGCTCTCCGGCGCAAGGACTACGCTGCCTCTGCTGCCCACTACGAGGAAGCGTTGGCCATCAACCCTCTGAACCCTGATGCCTGGTTTGCACAAGCCTACGCATACCTGAAGCTCAGGGAGCAGCGCAAGGCTCTCAGGGTGGGTGGTTTGGGGAGGAGACCACGCAAGTGTTTATTTGTGTGCACTGGCTGGCAATTTTTTGCGCTGTTTCCTGCTCACGTGCCCAAAGACTCCCACATATGCAAGGCAACGCACGGACCTCGTGCCGTTGCTGACACACCAAGCATTTCCGGTACACTCACAGGCTTTGACAAACGTGACACAGCAAGTGCCAGACCACGCAGAGGCCTGGAACAACGTGGCAGCCCTGTGGCTAGAGCTGGGTGAACCAAAGCGCGCATTCAGTGCCCTGAGCGAGTGTGTCAGGCAAGTTCACTCTTTAAGGTTCCTTGTGCCCTTGTGCTCAGGTCTGGGGTATCTGTAAATTGTTGCAGAAATGGAGTGCAGTGGGAGTGCTGAATTGCTCTCCACATCTCTGAGTGCCTAAGGGGCCTCGTGTCCATTCTAAAGCTTCCCTTAACTCTGCCTTGACTTGCTTCTAACACCACATTCAGGTACAAGCGTGACAGCTGGCACATATGGGAGAACTACGCCCAAGTTGCGCAAGATGCTGGTCACCCCTTGCAGGCGGCACGAGGCCTCGCCCAGGTGAGACTCTGATTGCTTTTGCGAATGTCTGTGCAATTGATTCTTGATAAGATGCAGTCTTGTGACTGATCCTCACAAAAGTGGTGGACCTCTGATTTAAATGGCACAACCTAGCTTTCCTTTAAGCAACTGTTGCTTGGTAATATCCCTCCCTTTCTTGATGACCACAGGTCATGCAGCTGTCTGGAGGCACGCGCCTGCACATGCCAGTGCTGCAAGGCCTGGTACAAGCTGTGGAGGACATCGTGAGAGGCAACAACGCAGCCACGACAAGCAGCGACAGTGCAGCAAACGGCAATGCTGACGGTGGTCAAGCTCGGGCAGCGAATGGAGAGGCAGGGGAAGAGGACGATCTGGCTGGGTTTGTGCTTGACATTCCTGTTTCTCTGGGGCAGCAGCCCTGGGCAGGTGGCAGTCTGGGCGTGGATGGCTCTGAGGACAGTGAGGCAGGCCCTCCCTCCAAGTCTCAGTACCAGGCTGGGGTCGAGGCTGCGCAGCAGCGCACAGATGAGCAGGTGTGTCCGCTGTTGTGCTCTTGTGTGCCTATGGATGTCCGTGCGTGCTTGCCCGCGAGTGTGAATTGGAATTGTGCATACATGCACGCACACACGCACGCACACATGCACGCAGCACACACACACACACACACACACACACACACACACACATACACACACGCTCTAGTGTGTACTTGACAACGCTTTCATACGTCCCCCACTTTGAAGGTGTGCACGACGGTGGGCAAGCTGCTGAAGGGGGCAGTAAACCTGCCTTGCTGCAACCCAGACGTCTGGGGCTTGTTGGGCCGCTACTACAGTCTCAGGGGCCAGTTAGAAGGCGCGAGAGAGGCTTATCTAAAGCAGGTGGGAGACTGTCCGTGCGCGTGTGGTTATCTGCTTTCAGGAGGCTTGAGCTTGCTGTCACAGAAGTTTGAAGCTTTTGAACACTGTAGCACTCATGCACTTCAGATGATTTTTGTTCCCGACAGCAACTGTGCTGCTGCAGGTCTGTTCTCGGGGTGATCTGAGCAGAGCACCAAATTCATGCTGCTCCTGGTACACTACCACAGGTGCGCGCCTTGTCAGGGAGTGCTGCGTTCAAGACCGATGAGGCGCTTTTTGTGCAAGTAGCGGACGCCTCCCTTGCGCTCGCCCAGGCCTACATTCAGCTGTTCCGTGGGGGCAGTGGCTCAGCTGCCCCCCTTGCAGCTGCAGCAGCAGCAGGCAATGCTGAGAGGCAACAACAGCTTGGTGGCCAACAGCAGGCACCCCCTCCTGCTCCATCACCAGCAGCAGGCGCCTCTGCAGGAACTGCTTCTGCAGCGGCCGCAGCTGCAGCTAGTGCCTCTGCAGCGCCCTTGCCGGCGCAATCTGGCAGTATACGTGAGCTGGCGGCTGCGCGCATGCACTTGCGGAACGTGCTGAAGCAGTGCGAGCCTACGTTCGGGGACCACCCAAAGTGGAAAGCACTGGAAGACGTGTGCAATGAGGTCACGAAGCTAGAGGCTGAGGCAAAAAAGAGCGCTGCCCAGTGATCTCTGCCTCTGTTTGTGCTTAAACTTGCTGCGATCTGCTGCCTGAATAAACACTGTTGATCTCCCAAGCTTTTTTATAGAGCTTCTCCTACTGAATTCCATTGCTGAATGCCTTGATCCCCAGCCTAGAGCTGAAGCAAGGAATGCACCAAACCTGTTCTGGAGTGTGCACCTTCATTCATTGGTGAGCATGGAAATCCTCTAATTGCCCCCGCTTGACAAGCAACAGTTGTTCCTAGTGAGACCACACACGTGTGCCCTAACACTGTGTTATGGTAACCTAGCAACTTCTATCCAAGGAACAGCTATCAAACACACCACAAAAGTCACTGGTATTAAAAGAATGCATCCATATCAACAGCCAACAGGCTTCCCACCGCCAGCGGCGCCAGCAACAGGGGTGCCAGTGCCTGCCTTTGCCCCACCCCCTCAAGCCCAGCAGCCCCCTGGCTTCTTCCAGCAGGTGGTCATCGTCCAGGACAAGAGAGCAGCTCCGCGGGGCATTGAGCACACGAATACTTTCATCGAGGTACGCTCGCACTGTTCTACGCTTGCAGAAAGCACGTATGCGCACATGAGTGTGCTGCTCACGCGCATGCATCTGCTCTGGGTAAACATGTGCACACACACACACACACACACACACACACACACACACACGCACGCATTCACACACACACACACAACCGCATATACACGCACGCACGCACGCACGCTCGCGCTTTCCACGACACTTGCTTGCCTGCAAAAGAAAGCAGTTGCGCACTCCATTCACACACGCACTAACAACCATGAACTCTCAAACGTCAGGACCAAGCACGTGGGCTTGGATCATGGGCTGATTTCCACGAGCCTGGAGAGGAGGACATGGAAGATTCAGGGGCCAGGACCTTGCAAGCTGGGCTTGAAACAGGTTTGTGATGCAGAAAAGTTGGAAGGGGCTGTACAACACAATGCATGCCTATGGGCAGCTGCACGTGTGTTACTTTGGGCTGCAACCTGCAGTACTGTCATCCCTTGACCCTCCTTTGCCCACTGCACATGCAGAGATCCCAGACGAGAATGTGGGATTCAAGCTGCTGCAGAAGATGGGATGGAGCAAGGGCAAGGGGCTTGGACGGAATGAGAATGGTGAGTTGAGCCCTGGAGTTTAGATCTTCTGCAGGGCTTCTCCCTGTGTCCACCACCTTGCTCAAGCATCGTCAGCTAACAATCTGGTGCAAGCTGTGCCAGGGCATGCACACACAAGACCAAGAGCATCCCAGGAGCTCAGTCGTAGCAGAAGAGTTGGATTCACTCAACTCACTTGCTGCGGTACAGGTATCACGGAGCCTGTGAGGGCAGGGATTGATGCTGGCATCCGCCTTGGAGTAGGGAAAATGGTGTGTGAACAAGCCTGAATGGGCGAAGGCCTGGTTGCTCGGTGGCTTTTGTCACCAGTGCACTGGAGACAAAGATTGCACAGGCGCGCCAGAAGAGTTATGCCAACATTGGAACACAGACATTGTGCAGGCACTGAGAAATGCTGTCCTCCTCATGGTGTGGACTGCAGGAGGAGGACAGCCACTACACAAATGCTGAGTTGATAGAGCGGAGGAAGATGGAGTGTGAAATTCAAGCAGATGAAGACGATGAGAGGAGAAGGAAGCGAGAGGTGAGCCTGCGGAGCACGTGCGCAATGACTTCTTCTGAAGCTGAAGCAGTTTTTGTTCTCAGTCTCCTGCAATCTTGAACAAGTGCATCTGGCTTCATCTGGCAAAGCCAAAGTTGCTCTCTCCTGGTAAGCCTCTCAGGTCACATGCACACTCGATTGCAGACACACGTGCCTTTGCACACGCAAGTTCACTAATCGGCTGTTTGCTCTTTGTAACAGGCACAAGCCAGCTTAGAGCAGAAGATTAAAGAAGAGGTTGCTGAGCTGAAGCGGACGTTCTATTGTGATGTGAGTGGGTTTTGGGTGCTCTGTCTGTCTCAATTGTCTCAGGTTTCTGTGGTCTTTCGCATGATGTCACGACTGTGGATGTTCCTCTTAAGCAGAATGACGCATTGTGCTCATGGATTACAGTGCTCTGCTGATCCTTTACATGCTAATTTTTGGCCTTTCAATCTGCAGGTGTGTCACAAGCAGTATGAAAAAGCAATGGAGTTTGAGCAGCATCTCAGTAGCTATGACCACCACCACAGGAAGGTGAGCAGGTGTCTGGCGTGCCTCTGCAATGCCTGAGTGGCAGCTGCTTGTGTGGTCAGTGTAAGGTGAAGTGGCTCATTGCAAAAGTAAATGTTCTGATGGCGCTCATCTATCTTGTTTTTGTTACACAGAGGCTTCAAGAAATGCGGATGATGCAGAATGAGCGTACAAGGTGGGTGCTGCACAAGTGCCTGTGGCTGTTTTATGCTTCCTTGATGCTGGCAGGAGCCTCTTAAGATCTATGATGCTTGTAAGCGCACATGCATGCATGCGCACGCGCGCGCGCGCACACACACACACACACACACACACACACACACACACACACACACACACATCCAGGGAAGAGCGTGTGAAGAAGGAAGCCAAGGCAATGAGCAAGGAGATGGCCAAGCTGCAGCAGCAGTAAGTCTAGCGCGTTTTGTACGAGCTTCTTGAATGTGCATCGGTTTGAGGCCTGGCTGTCACGTGGGCACGCCTTTGGTAAAAATAACTTTCTCTCAGCAGGTGTGATCAGCAGGCTTGCAAGCTTCGTATTCCTCACCACAATGGTCCCCCTCCTGCTTGCACGCCCACCTGAACAATAACTGGCGTTCCTCTTCCGCACAGGATACACCGCGCCCAAGCTGCCGCGCAGCCCGCAGCAGCACAAGCGGCGCAGGCAGCTCAGGCAGCGCAGGCAGTGTCATCAGGCCAGCCGCCCCTGCCCCCACCCCAACC
>QFBH01000601.1:7780-18887 GCA_004335885.1 Dunaliella sp. M2 | reverse complement strand
GCGCGTGTGCGTGCGTGCCTGCGTGCGTGCGTGCATACGTGCGTGCATGCGTGTGCGCGTGTACATGCAGGCATGCATACACTGGCGTGCACGCATTGGCATCATCTTGCCGGTGAGATGGCGTGCAAGCATCAACATCTTGGCTGTGACAGCCTGCATCAGCACACAAGAGATTGCCCGCCACCCCACAACACACACCCACCTCCGTGAAGTAGACCCAGCCGCGCTTCATGGCGTCCTCGCCCGCCAGTCTCACCAGCAGCGCCCGCGTCTCGTCCTCCGCCTTGCGCCACTCCCCGTTTTTCAGGTATTCGCGCAGCGCCGTGTAATCCATGTTCACCTGGTGGGAATGGATGGATCGTGGTGTCTCTTTGCAGCGTGCTCTGCAACACAAGCTCATTGGGCAAGGCAATGGGCAGCCAGCATGCCTGCGGCTGAGATGTGGGCCATCTGCCGCTGCGCGCGTTGCCACGCATGCACGCAGCACATACGCACATGCAGAGCACAAACACGCACACACAAATGCACACTGCAGTCTCATCATTGCCTGATGCTGCAGCTTAGACACCAGGGACTACGCAACAAGCCAGCGCACAAAAAAGCGCTCACACCTCTGAGGCCAGCGGGATCTCGTCCACGGTGGCAGGCCCTTTCTGCTGTTGGCTCTGCTGCTGGCCCTGCTGCTGGCTGCCTGCTGGCTTGCCCGTGAGCGAGGATGTGCTGGGCCCAAACAGCGGCACGTCATCTAACTTGCCCGCGCATGTCACGACCCTGCTGCCTGTTTGCCGTGCAGGTTTGCTGTCGCACAGGGCAGATGTGGAGCAGGATGGGCTGCTGGCAATGCTGCTGGGCTGCACAGCACGCAGCGGCAGCCTGGGGCATGCGGGCTGGGAGGTGCTGGGTGCGCTGCTACCTCCTCGTAATGAGCTTGTGCCCTGGCAGGGCGTGCGCTGCAGTAGGTGCATGGCTGTGGCTCCAGTGTAAGAGAACAATGAAAAAACTCTGCAGGAGGATTGGGTTCGGGAGAGTTTAAGAAACTCCCTTCCCGCCAGCTTTCAAAGCCAAAAAATTGACGCAGGGACTGCGGCAGCATGGCTGCCCCTCCAGCTCCCAACAGCAAGCAGCATGAAGGCATCCTGCAGTCCTACCTGCGCATGCAGCCACGCATCTTCCGGGTACGCAAGTTCTGAGTGGCTACGTTGATCACTTGCTGCCAGAAAAGAACAGCCTGCAAGACCCCAGTCTCAAGAACGCACAGCAACGTTGAGACCATGAGTTTTCCTGCAAGCTGTGGCATGCATTCTCAACATGTGTACCCAAGCACCTGCGCACACAACCAACATACATGCACACACACGCACACAACCAACATACATGCACGCACACGCACACAGGAGCTGGAAGCCGGTGGGCTCGCAGGAGGCCTGGCCAAGACCTGCGTTGCCCCGCTGGAACGCACCAAGATCTTGCTTCAGGTATGGCAGGCGGCATTGCAGCAGCATTTTTGCCCCTTTTGCATTGTCAAGGAACTGCAGCAGTGCACTCTTTACTGGCAGAGCCTCCATGGTTTTGTGATTGTGACTGTGCCTGCTGGTGGAAGGCAAACACCTCCCATCATCACACAGTGCCAGCTGGCTTTGGGTGCTGAGCAGAGTGTTTGAGCTACCTGGTCTTCAGGGTTTTTCCTGTCATTGGCAGCAAACTCACTGCACGCCACGAACAGTACCAGTATGAGAAGCTGCATACAACTGACCCTGCACCACACAGACACGGAGGGTCTCCAAGGAGCTGGGCATCCCGGGCACCCTGAAACTTCTTTGGAAGACGGAGGGCATCGGTGGCCTCTTCAGGTGTGCCTGCCTGGCTGGATTATGGGACTTAAGCCTGACCACCATGGCTCATGCCAGCACGCCAGGCTGTAGACAGTGCCAGATTTCTGGGCGATGAAAAGAGGTTGAGCTGAGTCTGCAGGCTCACACGCGGCCGCAATTAAGTCATTTACCAAGAACAAGCCATCAACTGCACGCACCACCTGCTTTCCTTTGCTCATGGCGCAGGGGCAACACAGCCAGCGTGCTGCGCATCATGCCGTATGCTGCCATCCACTTTAGCGTGTACGAGCACTACAGGCGCTTCATCAAGGACTACGTTCAGGAGACAAAGGAGCAGGAGAAGCAGCAGCAAGGCGCAGTGCAGCAGCAGCACGTGGCAACCATGCGTGACTTAGAAGCCAGGCTTCGCAACAGCGAGAGGAGGGAAGAGCACGAGGCATCAGCTGCAGTGTCACGAGTGCTGCAGCAGCTAGACAGGTTGCCGCAACTGGCCCAGCCCCGCTCACAGCACCACTCTCTGCGCACAGCAGAGGAGCGTAAGGCAGCAGTGGCAGCTGTGGTAGACCGTGCGATTGAGGACAGCAGCGCGAGCGGCAGCAACCTTGACTTCACTGCCGCTGTGGCTGCAGCTGAGGCACAGGTGCAGCGCTGCAGGCCTGTGGAAGTGGGGTTCAAGATGCACAAGTGGTGGAATGGCAGGAACTCTGTGTTTGCAGCCCTGGGGTCCTTGTCCATCCAGGCACACATCACGTGCACACGCAAGCTTTGAGACCCAGTGCCTGCATAATCCCAACTCTCACACCTTTGCTTGTGTCGCTGCAGCTTGACATCCAGGCACCTGACACCAGCCTGCCTGCCCCTGCCCCGCGCCCCCCTGCCCCCCTGCACCCTGTGTGGGATCTGGTGGCAGGCTCCATGTCAGGTGCCACCGCTGTCATGCTCACGTATCCACTGGACTTGGTGCGCACCAGGTGGGCAACACCAGTGCAGTGTCTGTGCAGAGAGTGGGAGCAAGCCTGGAGAAGGTTGCTTGCTACCATAATGCTGGCGCTTGTTCTGGTGTAGCTTCAACGGCCTGAGCCAAGAGTGTGCCTGCCTTCTGCTAAAAGAGTCATCTCTCCCAATGAGGATCTCAAGTTGGAGAAACGTCAGTGCATGAACATACACTAGGGGTGTCCCTAGTTGCTGCATCAGAGCACTTTTCCTTAAGCATGACCACTGCTCACTCTTTGCATTCAGGCTTGCTTACGCCACTGAGAGTGCCTTGAGCAATAGCGGGAATAGCAGCCAGCAGCCAAGCAGTGCCAGCATTCATGGCAGCCAAAGCAGCAGGGCAGACAGCCACAGCCACGCCAGCAGTAGTTCAAGTCAGCAAAGCAGCAGTAGCAGCAGCCCACCCAACAGCAGCAGTAGCCAGTCCGGCAGTGCTCCGCTCAGAGGCATGAGCAGCAGCGCTGCCAGCAGCATGAGCACCAGCCATGCCAGCAATAGCAGTGGTAGCCTCAGCCCAAGTGGCGCGAGTGGCAGGAGCATGCCAGGAGAACCAAACTTGCAAGCAAAACCTCACCATCCCCACCACACCATTAGCAGCATGCTACGGGCAGCTCTGCAAGCTGAGGGGCCTCGTGGCCTGTACAAGGGTGTCACCCCCACAGTGATGGGCATCTTGCCATATGCAGGCCTCAAGTTCTATGTGTATCAGACACTGAAGCATGCATACAATCGGCACGTGGAGAGCCGCACTGCTGCTGCCCGTGCTGCTAATACTGAGGCGCAAAGTAAAGAAGACAGTCGCAAGGGGCGGCTGCCGATCCCAATTATGCTCACCTTTGGGGCTTCTGCTGGGCTGCTGGCCCAGACAATCACATATCCCCTGGACATTGTGCGGCGGCGGATGCAGGTATGCAATTGTCTGGGTTGCTCATGCAGCATTATTGGCAGTGGCTGTGTCTTTGCTCCACCTGGCACCCTTGTATATTGGTTGTCGAGTTAACCAGCTTCACTCAATTAAGTTTGGGCTGTCTCCCATCGATGCCACCACTGAAGTCTGAAACGGCAGACTCTCTTCATTGAATATAGATTGCTATTTAAGATGAATATACCTAGATGCGCTCTTCCTTTTGCAGTCAAAGAGCAAGGTTGAACTTGTTATCTGTAGCATCCTCCATAGCTCTCACTGGAGACGTTATGCTGGGTCGACAATTGTTTTGGAACCGCCTGATCCTGCAGGTTGAGGGGTTGAGCATACTGGGCAAGCCACCCTCAGCGGCCGAGTCTCGACGTGCCTCGACTCTCTCCATTGCCCGAGCTATTGTCAAAGAAGATGGAGCACGTGGCCTGTTCCGTGGGCTGTCTGTGAACTACATGAAGGTGCGGCTTGCAAGTTCAGGTGCTTGGGAAAATATCCAGCATGCGTGACATCTCAAGACTCCACCGCTTAAGCGAAGCACTGTTTGCTGTTGGGGTCATTATGTTGTGCATCGATCAGACTAGCATCTGCTGCACCTAAATGGTGACATTAAGGTCGTTGAGCGCGGGTGCTGGATTTAGAAGCCCTCGTGCTTCCTGTTGTCCATTTAGATGTCTCAATGTTTGTCTTTTTCCTTAGGTTTCCTGAAGCTCAAAGTAGGCAGGAATTACCTGCACATGTATTAAACTAGGGGTTTAATCATCCCTTTTTCCACACAGGTCGTGCCGTCTACGGCCATCGGGTTTACAACGTACGAGTACCTGAAGCAGTACCTAAACCTGGCGGGCAACCTGTAGCGCCTTCTCAGTTGTGTTGGAGGGCAGCATTGATCCCAAAAAGAGTGAACTGGACCATGTACAGCTATTGTGTAAAGTATGCTCATAGTATGTGATGCGGTTATGCACTATTCATATTGATTCTGGGACGCACTTAACAGCGCACTGCTGCGGCTACAGCATTTTGTTAGGTAGCGGACACTGACACATCGTTTCACAGACCAGTTAGAAAGGCCTGTGAAGAGTTTCTTAGTTTTAGTTTTATTATGCTCTTTATGCACTAGGTCTTTTTGGGGGTAATCTGATTTTATTGAGGTCCCTGCTACGCAAGGAGCGCACACAGAAGCAGCATTTGCAACTGAGGCTCACTGTCAGGTCAGCCATGCCTGTGAGAATTCTTGCCCCGGTGGCCCCAAGCCCTGAAAGCACGACCAGAGACTCGAATAGATACGCCTAGCAACCCCTCAGCTGTCACCCCTCCCCCTGCGCACACCAAAGGTCGCCCCCACCCCAAACCTTGCAGGGTGGCCCTGGGAGGAATGCTGAACACATCCTGTGCTCAGCAGGAATTACGGTGGCCTGCCTGCGAGCTTCCAATTTTGCAGTCGCTGCAGCACTCTCGAGGCCCACGCACTAAGTGCTGGGGACCACTTTTTGCCAAGAAATTTTTTCACACCAACCACTCAGGCTTGACCTAAAACCTGCCCCTGCACAAAAAAATCAAGTGAATGGGGCCCAGAAGCCATGGTTTTGCCACTTTTTTCTGGCTGGGTTGCCTAAAANNAATCACGCCCCCTGGGCCTCCCCTTCAAATTTTTTGATGCAGAAGTGTTGAAATAAGTCTTGGGCCCACCCTACCCACAGCTACCCCTCGTGTTTTAGAGTTGATCGAAAAATAAACCAATCGCTATTTCCTTGGCCTCGTGTATGTAATCTTATCTAATCTAACCAGTACCAGAAACTTTAAAGGCGGAGAGGCCTCGGCGGAGGTCCATAAAACTCGCGTAATCCGCCATAATTTGACGTGAGTCGCAGTAAAATCCATGGCTGAAATTACACACTTGATTCATTGCCACAATATATGTAGCTGAAGATGAGCGGCTCCTCCAGCGACACACATGCACGCACCTGGAGGCTTGTGGCTGTTGGCCTGGGTGTGGGAGGCAGCCTGGCAGCGTTGTATGTGTTAAGGAAGAGGAGGCGTGGAGCCCAGAATGCAAGAGAACTCCCCATCCCACTGCCACGCCACCCAATTCTGCAGGTGCGCGCAGCGTCCCTGCATTATGTGCGTGCGTGAAACATCTGCACTGGTGACAATGTGGCTCACGCTCAGCAAAGATGTTTCACACGCACTGGATGAAGAGAAGGGAAGTCATGTGGCACTGTTGTGGCTCATATTTTGCCCGCTCCTCTGTTTTGACCTGTGAGCACCTCACTGATGAACCGCTTACCAAGACAAATGGGTGTTCTTTTCATTCATTCATTCATTTATTCAGAACATACCACTGGTGGGCGAGCGGGTGGGCAAAAAGAAGGTGAGCCCCCTCTTTTCTTTCATGTTTTGCGAGCACGCCTCAGCTGTAGTGGCCATGGCAACTGGCTTTGATGCCAAAGAGAAATTATTTAATCACTCATGATCTATTTCAAAACTCAGGAGCACATCGACGCAGTGCTGGTGGACTTGATTCGTGATCAGAAGCACCTGGGCAAGCTCTTCCAGCTCAAGTGGGCGATTGCACTGCTGCTTCCCTGCGTCTCACAGACAAGCGCAAGCTGTCTGAGGGGCTTAGTGTTAGGCTTGCAAAACAGTCTGGGCAAGGCTGCTCTATCTATGTTAGCAACAATATGTCATAAAACACGGGAACGTGCGCAGGCTCTGTGCCATCGACTTAATAGTCGTCTGTGATGCAGAGGCTGCAAGAGAGATAATGATGCAGAAGGTGCGGTGAGGCTTGCGTCATTGTGCTTTGGCAATTAGGTTTTGCGGACGCCCTCCTGCTTTCACCATTGAATTTGTGAAACCCCCTCATTCTCGCACTGTTTGCGTCTTCAAATGCAGAACTACCCCAAGAGCCATACATACAGTACGCTTCACCCGTTCCTAGGCATCAAGAGCATGGTCAGTTCGTGCAGGCGGGTTCATGCGCAGACACAATTCAATGTCTCTGCTTGCTTGCTCAGCTCAAGCCCACCACGCCTTGCCATTAATGGTCGACAACCAATCATGTAAAGTCCAATTTTACAGGTTTCAAGCTCAGGGAAAGTCTGGGCCAAGCAGCGGCGGGCATTCGCTCCAGGATTCCAGTTCTCGGTGAGTTTCTATCTGCGCAGCCTTCCTTATCAAATCCAATAAGCTTTATGTCTTTCTCTTGCAAGCAACAACATAGATTCATCCTTCAAACCTGGCTGGACACAATGGCGAGCCATCCTTACTGTGCATTGCAGCTGTGGAGCCCAGGCACTTGGGCACATCACGTAACATGCACCTTCAGTTGTGCCCCTTGACTGCTTTACACACAATTCCTGAAAGACCTGGTCCCAACATTTGCTGCCAAGACGCAGCTCCTGCTGGACAGGTGGGCAGCTTCCCTTCTACTCTGTGGCTGTTCTGTTGCTGAGTTCTGTTTAACTGGCTCAGAAGAAGCAAGAGAATAACACACTGAGGCGTATGCCTTGTAGTGGAACACACCTGTGTCTGACTTTCTTACTCACTCCTTCATGCCAATTGTGTTGGTTGCTTGGCTGCCTTCAGGTTCGCCAAGGTTGTGGACACGGGGCAAGTCATCTCCTTCCATGACAACGCTGTGCTGCTCACTGTGGACATCATCACACAGATAGCACTCGGCGCGAATTTTGGCTTCCTGTCTTCACGCGAGCCCCCTGTGCTGTTCCGCTTGTTCAACGAGCTGCTCGATACCACTGCAGAGTGAGTTGCTCTAAATGTTTAGGTGGCTGTGTTTGAGCTCTTGCTTCTTTTTTATTCCATGCACGTCAAGGGCAGTTTTCCAGCTGGCATGCCTGCACATGCTTTTGCCTGCTCCCCTCAGCCCTTGTACCCACTTAACATGCTCTGTTGGCCTCTTTACGGTTCTACGCAGTTATGCGCGCTCCCCGCACTTGACATGGTGAGTGCACTTCTAGGCAAGGGTTATGTAAGTCAGCAAGAAATTGTCCTTGGTACATCACTTCATTCTGACACTGGCTTGAAGCACTCAAAATGAGAGGCTCGCTTCTCCAGGATGCGGTACCTCCCCTGGAACTACATCCAGAACAGACGCATCCAGAATGCATTCGATCAACAGGTGAGTATGATTGTGTCCTCCTGAAGTCCTGCAGAAAATATGCGCTCCTTGTGCTTTTAGGGAGCTGTAACAGGTGCTACAAACTCGCGAGTTCTCATGCCGCCTCACAGCCCTTACCCGCTCAGGTCCTAAATTCAACCCTGACTGTGACATCATCATGCATTCTTGGCTTCTGCAATTCTTGTTATTGATGCAGATCATTCGTGTGATTAAGCACCGCCTAGAGGAATCTCAGCAGCCCAGCAAGGACAAATCTGTGGATGAGTCCAAGGCTGGAACTGGGCCACGTGACATTTTAGGTGCGCCTGTCAATTTCCATGCTGAGAGATCCAGAATATGACGAGGAGCAGCAAAAGCTCATTTGAAGAGTAGTCGCAGGACTAAAGTGCTCAGGAGAAAGAGTGGTTGTTAGCATGCGCCATAGCCATGACAAAGGGTATACGGGGTCGCCGAGCGTGCACCGAGCGTTCACGGTCAAACTGGTGTTACTTTGACTTTGCGGGTTTGACGCGTTCACGCTCGGTGCACGCGTCGGCAACCCGGTATACCCGTGAATATACGCTGTGTTTGGCGAGCGTGGCTGACGCTCGCCAAACACCGTATATCCCGTGGTTAAATAGGTGAGCTTGACGCCTTTCTAATAATGTCTCTGTCCTCCTTGCCACGAACAGGCCTTGCCCTCAAAACTGCAAAGGAGGGCGCGGAGCAAGAGGGAGGCGAGCTGGACCTGGAGGACGTGCTGTGAGTTGAGACTGTCTCCTCTTAAACTTTCTGGCCCTTGGATGTGTGCCTGGCCTGGACCAAGCGAGCCTTTGCCAGCACTCGGTGCCCCTGGTTGAGCCTGCACTCATCGGACTGCTCATGTGCGTGCCCGCAGGTCTCAAGTCAAGACATTCCTCTTCGCAGGCCATGGTGAGTCAGTGCCTTGTGCCAGGCTAGGCAAGCTGAGATCTCCTTCCTTGTTGCACACTCATTGAAATCCAAGAGCTTAACTTTAACACTTATCCCCCACTCACCACACTCGTAAATCCTTGCACCGCAGACACCACCGCGTCTGCATCCGCCTTCACGGTGTATGAGCTCACCCGGAACCCAAGTGTCGAGGCCAAGTTGGTAGAGGAGATTGACAGGTAACGCTATCATTCTTCCCCTTGCCGCATGCCTGTGTTGTGTTCATGTGTTTTGTGGGCACTGCTTTTACTTGGTTTGGAGGCGGGTGGAGGGTGCTCTTTGACATGTTTTTCCATTACGCGTGACTTACAGTGGGGCGTTATGTCTATGCTTCAGGGAAGCTGATGCTGTTGGCATCACAGAGCTGGCTCAGTATTGCTCAACTTGCTTGCCCTGCAGAGTGTGTGGTGACAAGCCAATCACTGACAAGCTCCTCTCTGAAATGAAGTACTTGTCTTGTGTCGTGAAGGTGGGTGCAGCCTTGCGGCAACAGATACGCCCTTGGAAAGTGATTTGACTGGAATGTTGACTGTTATTGGCCAAGGAGAATGCACATTGTTTGCTGTCTGTTTGAGGAAAGGTAGCCGCCACAAGGGGGCAGGACAGCAGGACACTGTTGTACCCTGCAAACTATTTTTGCGGTTTTCCGTCGCCATCTTTGTCATCCGTTTCCACCCTTTATGAATCAACTTTTTGTCCAAAATCTGCACACACAGGAGTCCTTGCGCATGTGGTGGGTCTCCTTACAGGCTGTGCACTATACAGTGCATTGGAGTCAAGTGTGCATGGTCCATCTCCTGCTTGGTCCCCCTAGATAGGACTGTAACCAAGCTTGTGTGAAACACGCTACGCTTCAATATTGCAGCAAGGTCGTATGGACAAGGTCACTGGTGTGCGTTTGCTTGCATGTTTGCCATGGCTCTTAGGTTTTGAGCTCCTCCCCCCCCCGTGACCGCAGGCCGCCTGGTGGCACAGCGCGCATCGCTCCTCCAGGCACTACACTGCAGGCAAGTGTTTTGCCTGCGCGATGTGCTTGCTGTCCATGGATCTTCCTTGAGACCTTTAAGGTGGAAAATGCAGCTGTAAACTCAGGTGTTGGGCAATTCTGAGCTCAATGTTGTCGTGGAAAGCATTTAAAAGCATCAGGCTTCTCCTGCAATTGGTCTGACTTCAGGGGTATGACATCGGGGGCAGGCCCATGTATTTACCTCATTATCCGGTCCACCGCGATGCAGATTATTGGGGTCCTGGTAAGTGACTCCTCATGCATGTCCAAATGCACAGAGAGGGGCCACTGCATTTTTCGCCATATTTCGTCATGCTGACCTCTTGAAGCACCCCACACACACACAACGCCCAATTTCCCCTCCACACCCCACAAACACACTTGAGAACGCATTTGAACACATGTGCACCAAACATACTCGTCTGCAGACGCCGACCAATTTAAGCCTGAGAGATGGCTGGATGAGGCGTACGTGGCTTCCCTGCACCCCTGCTGCTACATGCCCTTCTCTAAAGGCTCCCGTGACTGCATCGGCCAAGTCTTTGCACTGCTGGTGAGTTACAGCAGAGGGGAAATGAGTCAGAGGAGGAGGTAGGCACCCTTGAAATGCCAATGTGTCACTCTTGGGACCCTCAAGGGTCACACACACACACACAGGAGGTCAAGACGCTGCTGGTGATGCTGTACCGTTCCTACACGTTCAAGTACGCCTGCCCTGAGCCAGAAAGCCAGGCCTACAGAATCACGAGTCAGCCAAGGCACCACGTGCCTGTGACTGTGCACTCACGCAGAAGATGAGACGGAGGCGTGCCACTATGCACTGGTGTTGTACAATAGAACCTTGTAAGTATTGTGATTGTGAGCTCGTTCAAGCTGTGGACACTTTCTTCAGAGAGCGCTGAGGGAGCTAGCTCACTTGCACTACCCAGCCTTCTAGGGCTGTTTGCAAGCCTTCTGTGATTGTGCTTCTTGCGTAGCCTTGTGTATGCAGTTGTGTACAGTTTTTTGTGTGTTTACCAAAGCTCACTGTGCTGATTTTGCCAGCGGGCTGTATGAGTGTGGATGGCGTGACTGACCGCGCAGCACTTTGATTCATTCCCTAGTTCTAGGGTGCCCTGTTAGTGCACTTTATCTGTTAGCGGCACATTGCCAGCTCCCCATTAAGGTTGTAAGACCATTTGCATTATGCCATTCAGTCTCAGCCCGTTTCCTTTCTCGGCCAGATGGTGTGAATATGTCATCGCTCTTAGCACAATGTGTGTGTGTGTGTG
>QFBH01000595.1:19702-30784 GCA_004335885.1 Dunaliella sp. M2 | reverse complement strand
TTCCCTAAATTCTGCTGGGTGTGTGATCACTCCCAGTTTGTCTTTCTTTCTTTCTTTCTTTCTTTCTTTCTTTCTTTCTTTCTTTCTTTCTTTCTTTCATGCTTTCTTTCATGCTTTCTGAAAGTAAGAGTCTATCTTACTTATTGCATATACCACGCAATTGACTCGCCCAATCAATCCCCTTGAGGCTGCATGTTGCGAGCAGCCGCTGCTTTGCTTTTGCTTCATAAGGCAGTGCATCCATTCCTTGCTTGTTGCAGTTAACAAGGCCACAATCCCTCTTCATGCCATGTGGACAGAATGGAAGTCCAGACTCAAATGTTGTGAAGAGAATCAGAAAGTGGAAATGGATGATTCAACCTACACATCACAACATGGTGCAAGACAGTCCCAGGTTGTGCCTTGGACGATGAAGCCCGCCTAAATCACAACACAATCCTCTCTGGCTCATATTGCAATCAGCTAAGGTACACATTCATGATCTTGTCTGCTGGACACAACAAGTGTGGGCCTCAAAGTGCAGCATCGCCACTGCAATCCCCTGACAGTCTTATGCTGGAGATGCGTCAGGGTGAGGAGGGACTGCGGAGCAGGAGTGAAAGCAGGCGCAGTTTGGTTAGGTGAAGCAGGAGGAGTGTCAGGCTTGCAGATGTGATGGCGGCACAGATTGCTGCGCTTACATGAATGGGAGCCTGTGTGCGTGCACAAGCAGCCAGGCAGACACACATGAAGCAGCGCAGCTGCAATGAAACAAGCACCTGCTCTTTCACCCGTGCAAGCTCTCCAGTACAGCTCCTCACCTGAGGGCATGCGTGACTGCCCAACGACTTGTGCCAGGATTGTGTTAGCGTCCTCGAACAGTTTCCAGCAGGTCACAGGGTTGCGGGCCACCTTAGATGGTGAGCGCTCCACGTTGTGGTACTGCGAGCACAAGAGTGGGGGGCAGGAAACTTGGCAAGGCCTGGGTAATTGTGGTATACTTTGCAAGCGGGCGTTCGAGAAAACAGGAAACACATGGATTGTTGAAACGCAGGAGCAGCATGACTGCCAATTCTCACGTACATGCAAGCACAGGCAATCAGCACCAGCAATGAGCTGCACACCCTGCTGATCTACTGTCTTGTCTGAGCAATATTATATGTGCCGCAAAACAGATGGCAAGCTCGCTAAGAAGTCCCTTCCCCTCCAGCGCTGTGTCTTCCTATAGGATAGTTAGCTAACTGTGCAGTCAGTGTTGTCTAGCCTGTCCACAGGTGGCAGTGTTGAATTTGGTCCAAGAAAGAAGAAAAGGTCCAAGAAGGGAGGCAGTTGAAGTCCTGAGCACACACAAACATAACTCACCAGGCCCAGAATGTTTGGCCCGATGTATGCATGCCCCTTGCCCTTCAGACTAGGGTCTGTCGCAGCAAACAGGGTGCTCCACGCTCCATGGTAGGGGCGCTGGCCAAGCAGGCTGCCAACCCCAGCCGTCAGCCTGCCAGGACACGGTGATAAAGCATCACAAAACCATATGAGCTTGGTAGTACTGATCAATGACCCCCACAGATCGCACCAGAAGATGCTCCTTCTGTAGGGCAAGAGCTGTGATGCAGGATGGCGCTGGCACTGCTCTGTATTCCCTTCATGAGCCCTGCTTACCAGGAGCCCACGTAGTGTGTGCGGTCCATCTTCTCCTGTCCCGGGGTGGCAACAACACCTGTATGTAGGATGTACATCGCAGACACGTTCTGTGAAGGAGTGAGCATTCTACCGCTCTACCATTCTGCCGGCTGCCAGGCACCTCAAACAACAGTATTTGCGCATTCAACATGCTCAAAATGTCACAGAGCCCCTAAGACTGCTGGCCCCGTCACGCACTTCTGTCTGAGGTGCAGGAAGACACTACCCCAGGCCAAGACAGCACCAGCTAAAATCTGGTAAGTGGGAATCAGTGGACACTTGCCTGGCTGGACAGAGATGACATCGATGCCCTTTGATGGGCGCAGCCGAGCCCCCAGCTCCTTGGACCACATCAAGTTGTACAGCTTGCTGGCAGCGTAGGCAAGGCTCCCAGAGCTCTTGTGCTTAATGCCCCTGGTGTGTGTGAAGATGAGCAAGGAGACAGCTGTTGAGGCCTGCTGCATAGGCGGGGGGGGCATGGTGCATGCAAGCGCACGCACACGGCACAGGCGCCAGATCGCACTGTATGTGTGCACAAAATGATACGAGCACTGTCAGCAAACTGAACAGTTGTCGCAAGCCTCACCTGAGGTTGTCCCACTCCACTCGCCCCAGGATCTCCCCTTTGCTGCTCATCATGACAATGCGGCCTCCTGGGGGGATCTGTTCGGTGGCAAGGAATGGGGGAAAATTGTAGGATGTAACAAATCATGCACATTTACATTTGCACAATCATCACACACAGCGCAACAGGAGAAGCAGGGTGAAGTCAGCTTAATGCATGCCCCCCACCTGGTTCAGCAGCCCCAGTGTCAGGAAGGCAGGGCCAAAGAAGTTGACTGCAGGTGAACAGTGCAATAAGGCTGTGAAAATCGGAAGAGGTGGTGCGTTTATTCTTGCTCTCGTGTACTGCCTTATACCTCAGTGCCTACGCAAACAGAAGCTGAGTGACCGGTCAGAGGTGGGCAAGAAAGCAAACGCTTACCTGCCATGGTCTGCTCCAGGTTCCCCTTGACCACCTTGAATGGGCCCGGGAAGCAGCAGCCTGCAAGGAGGTGGATTGAGTGCAGCGTGCGGCTGTTGTGAGTGTTGTGTGCGGTTAGGGAAAGCATTGGAGGGAGCACCGTGAACAGGCATGAGCATTGCTTACAAGTTGCAGACCACACGCCTGATGAGATGGGCAGCTCACCTGCATTGTTCACCAAAATGTCGAGCCTCTCCCCTGAACGCTTGAAGGTGGAGATCAGTTGGAAGACATCACTGCGCGGGGTAGCATGAGCGCAGGAAGTGTGGGCCTGGATCCCACGCTCAGACTTGCACACAGCAACCAAAAAGCAAGCAAGAAGAGGCCTGGATCCCATGCCCATACTTGCACAAGGCAATCAAAAGCCAAGCAAGACGGTACCCCCACTTACTCCATGTCAGACAGGTCGCACTGGAGCGTCTCAACCTGTGCTCCTTTTCCTACAGCTGCCCTGATCTGGCCTGCCGCTTCCTCCAGCTTCTTCAGGTCACGAGCCACCATGTACACCTGGAGATGTGTGTGTGTGTGTGTGTGTGCTCTTGCATGTGCTTGTGCGTGTGCTTGTGCGTATGCGTTTGTGTGCAGCGCCAAAAGTGCAGAGACCCCCCCCCCCGAACTGTGTCTGTACCTTTGCTCCATTCTCCGCAAGCTTGCGGGCCGTCTCATAGCCGATGCCTGAGTTGGCACCCGTTACAAGCGCCACCTTGCCTGCTTGTATGTGAGGAGGGGAGGGAAATGGGTGAGTGCCTGGAGGGTGGCTGCACGCGTGCTGACCGCGCACACATCCTGAACAGCAGTCCAGCTTGCCTCACCTGTCTGGTCTGGGATGTCTGCAGGCGTCCATCCTGTGTTTGTGTGGGGGAGTGTGCGTGCTCGTGAGCGTGAGTGTGCGGGTGATCTCAGTGGGGAAAGCCGCAAAGAAGAGGGCGCATGCCAAGCTTCTCCAAGAATGATCTTGCGCAAGCAGAGAAGGAGAGAAGATTCTCGACAAAGACCTCTGAGCCACTTGTCCACCACGTAGTCATCAGCCTTCTGGCGCAGGTCCACAGCCTTACGCCACACTGGCTGCACCAGGTTCATCGCCTCTGCTGCTTAGAGAGTAAGCAAATGGCAGCAATATTGTTTCTTTTCCAGTGCTGTGTGTGTGTGTGTGTGTGTGCGCGCAGAAACACTTGAATGACGCAATAACCCAAGCCAAAAGCAGGACGAGCCTGGAAAAAAAAATTATTTGCAATTTTCTCCACATTTCAGACCGCGCAGATCCCTGAGAGAAGCGTGAGCCGTGAGCCTGGTTTTTCAGTGGTGAAAGTTGCGAAGAGGTCAGCAAGTTAATGAATCAAATTAATGTGAACTCAAATAGTTTTTGCACTCAACACAACAGGCCATGGGCAGATCTGCAAGCCTGCTCTTTGGCGCGTCCCTCACACTGGGCATAGGCTGCGCGTACGTGGGCCTCAGATATGTGTCCTCCTACCTGGCCAGGCAGCGCAAGAGGCAGCGCATGCTGCAGCAGGTGCGTTGGCACTTCAGTCGTGTGAATGATGATACATATGCGCGAAGACAGGTGATAGCAAGGCCTGGGCCTCTCTGCACACAAGCTTCCCTGTTGCTGCATGAGGACAGAGCTAAAAGTGCACACTCCTCTTCACACTCTCAGTACCGACACAGCCTGATGCCCGACTCCAACCGGCTCAAAACGATTCAGGCAGACTTCTTCAATCAGGTGCGCAGCTGTGTGTGTAAAGCCACCAGGGACAGCAATAGCTTAGCCCAGTCTGCCGTACTTAGAGCTGAGCTTCTTTTGCACACAGCTTCACTGCATTTTTGACTCATTCAGCACACTCCTGCTGCCGCCTTTTTTGTTCATCTCAAACCAGAGTGCTGGTGTGAGCTGTTTCCTGCTCTAATTCTCATTTAACACATCCATGGATCTTTTTTCTTCACAGCTCGAATATGGCCTGAAAGCAAGCATTCCGGCCACTGGACGCCACATGCTGATGCTGCCCAGCTATGTCACTGCGCTACCCACAGGGTGAGCAGCTTTTATCCCTGCCTTGCAATGGTGTGCATGCCCTGTCATGTGTCGTGCGAAGGGGCAGCTTTCTGTTCCCTTCTGCGTTTGCCATGACCCACGTTAGATTGGATATCATTTGGTGTCTCTTTCTTGTGCGGTTTTGTCTGGAGCGCTTACCAGGATGTTTATGGCTTGATGCTGCTCCCCAGGCTGGAGCATGGCGATTCCTACGCGATCGATCTGGGGGGCACCAACTTCCGCGTCCTGCATATCAGGCTGTCCAAGGAAAAAGGGAAGCTGGTGAGGTCTTGCTGTGGCCATTGCCTGATATGCCCCACCGTCCAGAGCCTGCTGGTTTAGGTTGCTGGCACTCATCAGAATCATTTGCAACAAGAAAGCAACAGGATGCTTGAATGCGTGAGTTGCAACTGGGGAGAATCCATTGATTTAACGGGGGCACGAACTCACACTCCAGGATGGCACAGACATCAGGGAGATGTCCATCCCGCAAGCAGTGTACACAGGCCCAGGGCATGAGCTTTTTGACTTCCTGGCGACAAAGCTAAGAGATTTCATTCTGGAGCACACAAAGGGGTAAGCGTGTTGGTATGCAGGGGCAGTCAGGCTGCTTGGTGAGGGAAAATAAAATTGTGGTGAGGGAAAATAAAACTGTGCCTTTGCTTCATTGTCATGGGTGTGCTTTTGCCTCACTCGAGTACCTGGAGATCCCACTGTGATGTGTCATCTCTTGTCATCTCTTCTTGTCTTACCGCCCTCCAGAGTGAAGCCCAAGGACCCCCCCGTTGTGGGATTTTGCTTTTCCTTTCCCATGGAGCAGACGAGCTTAACACAAGGCATCCTGGTGGACTGGACAAAGGGCTTCAAGTGCTCAGGTAGAAGAGCTGTGCTGTGCTGGTTATGCATAGGTGCAGCACATGCAGAAGCACTGCCTTTGGCTCACCTCGTTTTTGCTACACCAGTACTTGCTTCTTCCCAGGCTGCTTCCTGAGCACTGAACAGATTTAATCCTTGAACAGAACACGCACATAGCTCCGTATCACTTGCAAGGTGTTATTGGCAACGACCCAGTTGCGCTCCTCAACCAAGCCCTGGAGCGAGCTGGCATGCCCTGCAGGGTGTCTGCCCTGCTGAATGACACCATTGGAGTGTGGGCGGCACAGAGGTGGGTGATCGCCAAAGGAAAATGGGGAGCCTGGGCAGTGTCTGCGCAAAGCCGCTGAATCCAAAACTTTGGGCACTTCTAGAAACAGACCTGCAGGCTGGGGAGTCCATTGCTGGCAGCCTCACACTACAAGGGTGAAGCTGCGTGGCCCTGCCGTCTCACGGCTTGTCAGCTCAAAGCATCAATTCTGCTGTCTTGCGTGCAGGTACTTTGACCAAAGGACATCCATAGGGGTCGTCCTGGGCACTGGCACCAACGCATGCTATGTGCTCCCCGTATCGCGTCTCACCAAGTGGCAGCCATCAGACCGAAGCCTCAAAGCTCCAGATGCCCAGGTACTGCTCTTTGGGTTTTTCTGATCCTTGGTAAAGAGTGACTCTGCCACTTTTCGTTCTCCCACAACTTCCAATTCAGATTGCAGTTGAGTGCGCACATGCTTGAGCAGACGTATGACCACCCATACGCGCACTTCTTACACTCTCTTACTTGCACACAGACTGTGGTCAACGTGGAGTGGGGAGCATTTGAGAGTAACCACCTTCCACGTGTCTCTGAGGATGCTGACGTTGACGCAAGCACCCTGCATGCAGGTGGGAACGGAGGAGCACGATGGAAGATGATGAACAACTGCAGGCCCTTTTCCTAATCCTTTTGCTTGCTCATGCGCATTGACAATTGACAAGCTGGTATTCATCTGCAGCCATCGCATCCGCTCACCATGAACATGCTACTGCAGGCAAGTACTTGTTTGAGAAGCTTGTCAGTGGCATGTTCCTCGGCGATGTGGGGCGGCGCATCCTGATGACCATGGCTGCAGAGACCAAGCTGTTTGGTGATTACTCTGTCTCCCAGGTGAGGGTTCAGCACTGCTCAGTGTTGCTGGTGACGGTTTCAGGACATGCATAGCAACCATACACATGCATCTCAAGGAGGTTGTGCTTGAAGAGTTCCAGGATGAGGAGGTCATCATCATCATGCCTCCCTCTGCAGGATGCCGCTCGTGTCTTTGCCAGGCTTGCCATGCCAGGCTCCTTCACTGCAGTCCACATGTCTGATATCGTCAAGGAGGTGAGTGGCAGTAACGTCCTGGATCAAACCTTGCAGCTCAATGGCCTTAGCCTTATTTGCGCAGCCTCCCAGGCATTCTTGAAGCAAACAAATATCTGTGAAAGGCAATGCTTCTCCTTTACTCCTGTGTATTTCTACCAAATGGTTCCCCAAGGACATGCTGCATCCATGGAACACATGCTGGTAGCCAGGCAAATGATGCATGCAGGCCATTGAGTTTGACAGCCTTCCCCGCAAGCCCACAAGGGACATCTTGCCAGTGACAGCCAAGATGCTTCAGCAGTCCATTGGTGCTGGCCCTAGAGAGGCACCACCCTCCACCCGCATCGTGGTAAGATATTTGGGCACACTTTGCTGCACAAGTCTGTATTTCTTTGTGCTCCATGCTGCATGATCTCCCCCAGTGTATTGAACTCCTCTACTTTGTGCAAGCAGCTGTTAAATGCCGAGAAGTCCTTATCTCCACACACACGGTAATTTCCCAGCAGAGAAGCTCAGCAGTGGGTGCCTGCATTTCGTCACACTGATGGCCCGTTTACGCATGCTTCATGGATCGCAGGTTAAGGAGGTGTGCAAGCTGGTGGCCCAGCGGTCTGCCATACTGGTTGCGGCTGGACTGGACATGCTGCTCACCCACTCTGGCTGGAAGCAGGACACATTGAAGGCGCTGGCACCAACGCCTGGGGCGGCAGAGGGTGAGGCTGGGTGCTGGTTTGGCAGGGGGTTGCTTGCTTGAATGCACCAGGGGTGTGCAGCGGCTTCTGGGTTGCTGCACAACATGCTATGGAGGCTTCTTTGTGTGACCTCTGTCACTGCCTGCTTCTGTTAGCTCGTATTATCTCATAGGTTGCGCTGAAGCCGCATGCACGCTTACCATGCAGACAAAGACCCAGCCTCACTGGCCACCGTGATTGCCATTGATGGGGGGGTGTACTCCAAGTTTGGCGGCTACCGGGCAATGCTCGACCGTTGCCTGTTAGACCTGCTAGGTGAGTGGCGGCAGCCAAGCGCATGAGCAGTCCTGCATTTCCAGTGAGCCTCTTTTCCATTTTTAAAGTGCCTTGCTTATAAAAATAACAAGGACAACTTCAGCATCTGCTGTGTCATTTGCAGCTTGGCGAAGCATTCCATGGAAACATTCTTTTCAGCAGCAAGAGCAGTACAAAGCTGCTTCAGACTGAGTGCACGCTTTCCTGCAAGGCTGTTGTGCCAGTGAGTTACTGTTGCCGTGATGTCCTGCAGGACCTGAGCTGCATCCCCTTGTACACATCGTGCTCACAAAGGATGGGAGCAGCCTTGGGGCTGTGATGCTGGCAGAGGCAGCTGCAGAAGCAGAACGGAGCAGGAACGGCACTTCCTCCCAGAAAAGGTCAGAGCATTCAGAGGACTCAGGGCAAGCGGCAGCACCTGCAGGCGCAAGTTAGAGAGGCAGGGGCTTGCACAGTGTAGGGGTAGGACTAGTAAACGCATTCTGCAGCTCTGTGCAGTTCTGAGGTGAAAAAGAGGTGCACGGACACAATTTTGGAGGGCTGCCATGTCCCAACTGTGGCCCATGAAAGCTGTTGATTATCACTGTGAGTGTCATCTATCTATGTACACCAGAGAACTGCTGTTGATGTATCAATGACAGCATGAGGGAAGTGAGGATCCTGGTAAGCCAGACAGGCTCTCCTGATGGTCATTGAACGTCCTGTGTTCCTATACTACTGCCCTATGTCGAGGGAAGGATTGAGTTGTGCGTTTTACATATCAATGCCGCGTTGAAACTTGCCTGCGACCGTCTGCTGTGTTGCATGCGTTCATGCGTACATTGTCGCTGTTTTGCAGTGAATAACAACCTGTTGCCCTACTGTGTGCAATGTTTGGTGTGCTCCCCACCGTTTATGAGTGTTCATTCAAGGACCAAGGTGCCCACAACGTGTTTGTTTTGACCGTGCGTTTATTCATGCAGACTGCACTGGCACTGTGTGTCGCTGTTCTTCTGTGTTCATTTCATAGCTTGTCAGGCATGCATATTCATGACACCATGTCTGAGGTTCACAATCTGATCCTTGGTTCAACATCGCAGCGCGAAAAGTGTTGTAGGGGGGGTCAATCACAAGAGAGCAAACTGGCACCCAAACATACTGTCCAAGCAGCTCATGTGCACATCGTTGGAGTGTAAGTGAGAATGTGCAGTGCTTTGCAAGGTGAAAAGGAATGAAATGAATAGTGCCAAATGGCACGCCAAGAAACTGTGGATTCTTCGCAAGCAAGCTCCTCATGTCCCTGGCTCTGAGCCACCAGGCATTAAATCGCAGGCGTCCACCTTGTTATTAAAGTAGTGATCCATGATGCACAGCATGCGCCTGTGCTTGTCTGGGTGCTGCAGGTGAGGAAAGCAAGCGCGAGTGTGCAAACCAGTGAGAAAAGCCTTGAAACAGTGAATGCTTGTTTAAGACATTTGTTCAAGTTGCCTAATTAGAAGTAACTTATAAGTTGAACGTGCTACACTCACATAGTTCATGTGCACCATCACTGGCAGGGGCGCTGTTGAACTGCCTCCCGGAAGGTACCTCGCCCGTCTGCTCCTGAAGAAGATCTTGCTGTTGACCCACACATCTATGTCCAGGATGCGCAAGTGCACGTACGCGCTCTGGAAGGCTGCGCCAAATGAGGGCCGCAGCAGGTGCTGGTTGAAGACCTGCACAGCATTGAGCATCCAGGATGAGCAACAGTCACGAGTTATCAAGCCACAGTGTAAGATGGAGGCTGGGGATGCAAAGAGCACACATAGAAAGAGAAATACCTAACTCTGTCCAGCCAACCTTTTCCACACAGGGGCAACCAGACCATGGTGGAAGGCCAAAGACAGCCCAGCTTTCATCCTTATAAGCGTCACTCCACACCTGTTGGTCCCAGCCACCAAAATTGAGCAGGTGCTCCGTGACTTGCACCATGAGCTTGAATGTCCGCGCATTTGCTTTAGCCCACATACATCCCACGTTGGTCCTGAGTTTGTGAGTTAACAGTATGCAAGCTCAGGCCAAATTAGAAACTAGCTTTGCAGAACAGAACATGACAGCATGGTCACTTGAGTTGCGGTTCGTGCATTGCCAGACAATGGAAAATGCTCCAAGTCCTGGTGCACTCCTGCTGTTACCGCCCAAGGCCTGGCCTTTGTCCTGCAACTCCCAAGTGCACTCACGAGAAAAGAGTCATGAATAGGCCGCCCCCGCCCCAACCCATGGAGCGATCATTAACCGAGCCCATCCTGCCGTAGGCAGTGTCATCAAACCCGTCAGTCTGGATCTCCACGTCAGCATCCCTGTGCACAGGGACGCAAAGAGTGCATGCTCTTCACTCATGGCATTGCAACAATGTTTTGCTGCTCCATAGAACCATGCCGTCCTGCAAGCAAGTCGTCTGCCATCAGCAACAGTCAACTCTCCTCCAATGGATCTTAGAAAACATCAATCTGTCAGCCTTCTGCCTGCTTGACCCAACCTTGAAGGGTGGCTCCAGTTAATGAGGGAAGCAAGAACGCATAACTGCTAATAAAACCAGTGCAAGCACGTTCACATTGCACAAACACGCCATGCACCTGTGGAGGTGGTCAAAGGGGTTCTGGAGGTACACCAAGTCCATGTCGGTGATTAGAGTCTGGTACCCGAGCTGGATGAATATCTGAAGAAGGGTGTACTTCATTGTCGACACCTGTGTACCAGAGCAGCAAAAACTGCCCTCAGATCCTGCGCCACTTTGTGGTGGCCCATGCATCTGTTGCAAAAGCCAAAAAGCCAAAGAGCAGGGCTTGCAACTGAGCCACAAACCATTCAGGAAACATAGGAGCCCAAGCTAGGCAATAGCTTACCCTGTTTGCAGGATGCGAGTGCTCCTGGATTTTGGGAATGGGCAGGTGTACCCTGAACCACTGAGTGCTCCCTCTGGCAATTAAATATTGCTCGGTTTCGTCATCTAGCACGCCAATCACGTAATTTTTGATGCCGATGTGCTGCTCCACGATAGTCAAAAAGCTGCCTGCCGCAAGCGCGTAAGATGAAAAATAACTATTAATTAATTTTTTAGTGTGAGACGAGACGGCAAGCCAAGACAAGCACTTGCGCACACTTGCGCACGCACACATACACGCAC
>QFBH01000594.1:5177-21056 GCA_004335885.1 Dunaliella sp. M2 | reverse complement strand
ACACACACACACCTACACACACAGTGTGCGCACCTTGCCGATGCCTGCGTTCTTGTCAATGATGGCGTTGGTGATGACGCAGTTCTCGCCCACGCCCACAGGCACCTCACCGTTGCGCAGCTTTGTGTTCCTCTTGTTCTCGCTCTCGTAGTAGTCAGCACCCATCACCAGGGCATCCTGTGACCATTGAAGAACACACATGCACGTGTCCACATAAGTGCACGTGCGCATTCGTTTGCCAGCATGAATAAGACTGTATGCAAGTGACTGCGTGCCACCAAAATGACTCACAGCTGCATCCTGGCAGCCTACACTTTCAAGTGACCGAACACAGCACGCCTCCATTTTTCTTGAATATGAAATTGCATGCCCTCCCAAATGTGCCTTCAGCACCACACCTGGATGGTGCAGCCCTTGCCGATCAGGGCACGCAAACCGATGATGGCGTTGGTGATGCTGCTGTCATGCACAAAGGCGCCCTGCAAGCACAAAAGGGACAGTGTCCATGAGACTAGCTTGCACGAGCCTGCCAGCGCGTTACAGTTTTGGAGGCATGATGATACGAACTTGCATGGCAGAGGTGGCTAGAGTGCGTGAATGGAAACAGGTAGAGGCCCTATAATAGAATTTAGGAACACGCACCTGGGAGATGATGGAGTCAATGACTTTGCTGTTCTCAATGGTGGCAGGGGGCACGACACGTGGTGAGGTGTACATGGGGGAGTGGGGGTCGTAGAACTCGAACTCAGAGGGCTGCGTGCAGAGTAAGGTGAGGGTGTGCAGAGTAAGCTGAGCTGAGTGAAGTCATGCATGGAAAGCTGGAGCAGATTAGTGTAGGTTGGTTGATCCATGAACGAAGTATGGGGCCCGCAGCACGTAGGCAACAGCACTTGTACATACTTTGATGGGTTCATTACGTGGCTACTTCCAGTCCCTCAATCCAAGGCAAAAAAGACTTGATGCATGCTCATGGAAGCACTGTCACTCAGCACATGCAACACCGCTTGATGTACATCTTCCCTCAGGCTTCAGTTAGCTTCAGTGCCAGTGGCATCAGGTCAAATTTCTGTCTTTGAGCATCACTGGGTGGTGGCACTTCATATTGTATGCTGATGGTTTGCAGGGGAGGCAACAAAGAGAATGCATGGAAGATCCCCCCACCAAGCCATTCCATGCAATGTGCAGAAGACTCATGTGTGCAGTGCATCATGCAAGAGAGAGATGCCGTTCAACCCAGTATGACGAAGTCCATGGTACACGATCAAGCATCACAGTGGGTCAGCATGCGCTGAAGCACACAGCACAGCACTCACGTGGCGTGTCAGTTTGAGGTTTTCCTCGAAGAAGGACTTCACGGTACCAATGTCCTCCCAGTAGCCGTAGAATGGGTAAGCCACCACGTTCATTTTCTGTGGAACAGGCAAGAGGGTGACTGATTGAGTGACTGGTACACGCAGATGATGTCCTTCACAGACCCTCACCCTGCGCAAGCACGTGCACTCCCACATCACTCAAAGGTACTGACATTTAAGGACACCCACCCACACCCACCCGCACCCACACCCACACCCACACCCACACCCACACACACCTTGGAGGCCTCTGGGATGATCTCGCCGCCAAAGTCGTGGGCCTTGGCGTTCTGCGTGAGTGGAGTGTGTAGCAACAAGAACTCCTGTTAATAGTTTAATCCTGAGCACTCGTCCTCGTGATGCAGGGCTGTCAGGGGCCATCATTGCATCAGCCAGCTCACTGCTGGTAGCACTGAGACAACACACTGCAGCGAGCTGTCTCTGTTTATGCACAGTTTTGATCTCTCCAGTGGAACCGAGAGGTGTGGAGGACCCACCTCTGTCAGCAGGTCCAGCAGCACGTTCTTCTTGAACACGTAGATGCCCATGGATGCGATGAAGGGCTTCTCCTTAGCCTCCTCTGGGGTCAGGCCTGTGTGTGCGTGTGTGTGCGCGTGCATGCGTGCGTGCGTGCGTGCGTGCGTGCGTGTGTGTGTGTGTGGGGGGGGGTGCGTGTGNNCAGGCCTGTGTGTGCGTGTGTGTGCGCGTGCATGCGTGCGTGCGTGCGTGCGTGCGTGCGTGTGTGTGTGTGTGGGGGGGGGTGCGTGTGTGCGTGTGTGCATGTGTGTGCATGTGTGCGTGCGTGTGTGTGTGTGTGTGTGCATGCGTGCGTGTGCGATGCGTGCGCGCGCGCGTGTGTGTCTGTGTGTGTGAGGAAGCGCAGTTAAAACAGGCAAAGTGTGGGCATGTTGACTAATGCCATGAGTAACGGTCAGGCCTGTGGAAGGCAAAGAAAGCAAAGCATGATGAGCAAGCATGAGAACACGAACAAAGGCCTGTCAGAACAGAAGTGGGAGTGCATCAAGACACACACAACGTGTGCTCTTTCTTAGTCCAAGAGACTCACCCAGGACGGTGGTGTCCACCTTGCATGCCTCCAGGGCCTCAGGGGTCTTGGGCTTCTCCGTGAAGCCCTGCACACATGCGAGTGCGTTGTGACGAGGTCAGCACAATTTGTTTAGAAAAAAGGTGCGTTGCTTCAAGCAGCTGGCACAGCAGCATGGGTGCCTGAATGCCAGCTCAGCCATTGTGGATGACTACACACGGGGGAGGACTGCAATGCAGCGAGAGCGCACTGGGCCTGCAGCAGTTTCTGTCAAGAGTTTCTTTCAAGCCAGGCAGTCGTAGCAACAAACCACCTTTCACTTCCCCACAACTTTACAAGCACGCACTCACAATGATGCGGCGGTCGTCATCGATCTTCATGAGGCCAAACTCCTTGGCGCGCTCCGCGCTGTTGGGCAGCGCGCCGATCGTGATGTCCGCGTTCATCTCGCGGTGGTAGTTCACAAACTTCATGTAATCCATGCGGTACCTGTTATAAGGGTGTGATGTGGTTGGTTGAGTCACCACTGCTCTGCAGCGGCAGCTGCTGCCAGCGCACTGCTGGGGGTGCTAACTATGACTTACGATTTCATGACTTCAATCCTCCGGATCAAATAAGCACGACTACCACACCACAGCACCCAGATTTTTAAGCCTTGGTCACTCCCAAATCGTAGGTGCAGACCAAACTCCCTTAACAACAACAGTCACGAAAGAAGACGCATGCTACTTACAAGTGATCTCCAGACAGGATCACGATCTGCAGAGCGCAGGTACAAGAAAGGATCCGCGTGTTAGTCGTGCAAGAAAGTAGTTTGGAAGGGAAACAGATTGCCTCCTTAGCCAAGACAAGCTTAATACCGAAGCAATCACTGTGCAACGGTACACACACACACACACATGCTTGCGTGCGCAGGTACTCACATCTTCGATGGCGCGGTTCTTCACATCCTGCAGCATCCACTTGTACTGGCGCACAGCATCTGCAGTGCCCTGGAACCAGACCTTCTCGGTGGGGGTCTGGGTGGCGGACAGCACCTCCACAAACCCATCACCACCGAAGCGGACGCCTGGGTTCAGTGCAGTGCAAGAAGCAGTTACCTTATTTCAGCACACGTCATAACCAGAACCGCAAGCATTCAACTTTAGCTGCGCACAAGGGGCGTGAAACTCTTCGCGAGCTGTCGTGCGCAAACATCGCCCAAGACCACCGTCTCAGCCTTCCCCCCTCGCTGCGCAGACGCAGCAGCCTGCAAAGGTCCCACACTGCTACCGCACACACAAGAAAGGATGCACACCTGAGCCCATGTTGTAGGCGCGGCCCAAGTGACGGTTCAGGGAGGTGGAGTTGAACTGGGTGAGCACGTAGATCTTGGAGATGCCCGAGTTGATGCAGTTGGACATGGGCACATCAATCAGGCGGTACACGCCACCGATGGGCACAGCGGGCTTGGCGCGTGACTTGGTGAGGGGGAACAGGCGGGAGCCAGCGCCACCACCCAGAATGATCGCTGCGCGTGCACAGTGACAGATGATAAGAACAGGTGGGCTCCCCTGTGTTGCTGCGTCACTCTCAAATGTTCCACTGAGCACTCTCAGTTGGCTCTGGTAACACGGTGTGCATGCAAGGAAGGGAGAACCAAGAGCCAGATACTTCTGCCGCAGTGCTGGTAATTCGCGACAAGCTGGCTGTCCTGAAGCGTCAACTCACCCAGCACAGAGCTGGTCCTGCTGCGGATGTTGGGCTCGTAGGTCATGGGGGACTCCACCACGTTCTTCACGTCCACAGCCGTGGAGCGGGACCTGTGCAGTGAATGTTGCACAGAGGGAGGGTGGTCCTTTTGAGCGCGCGCGCAATGCCTGAGTCACTGGCACTCACGCCAGCGCATAAACTGCTCACGCATGAATGCACATCCAGCACACAGCCATCTCCATTGCCACTGCCTCAGCCTGGGCTCTTGAGGAGCTCCTCGTGCGCGAGATACTGATGGTGTGCATGGGCTCTTTCCCCATCCCCTAGCGCACACACACCATACAATCCCCCAGCCCCTGATGCTGTAAGCAGACACAGGCACACACTGAGACCAGGCCTGGCAGCCTGGTCTGGAGCGTTCAGGCACCCCTGTGTGCGAACTCAGCATGATATTTCCCTGCTCGCTGCTGTCTTTCCCTCCGCCCTCTCAGTGCCATCAGCTCACGATTTGGCACAAGCGATGTTTCGCTGGCGCTGCTCGGTGGCCTCGTGTGCACGCAGGACTGCAGGAGAGATCATCATCAGGCACACTCACCTGACGTTCCTGCTGGCCTGCCTCCTGCTTGCCGCAGCAGCCTGCTTGGGGAAGGAGGATGGCCTCATGGGCATGCTGCCCAGGAAGCTGGAGCTGGCGGGGACGCTCTTGGTCTGCTGCGGGGGAAGCGCCTGCCTCTGCGCGTACATTGTGGCCTGCATCTTGCCAGCACAGCACCTGGCAACTGCAGCCTGGAATATCTAAATTTTAGCTCTGGACTGCTCCAAACAGGAGCTCAGAAGAACCCAAATCCAAAACTGGTTGAAAAACTACAGAAATTTAACAACAATGCTGCACCAGTCGCTGGCGCAGCGGCATGGCCTGTCTGGCCTGCCAAAGGGCGCTGCTGCTGCCCACACAACCAGGAGAGTACCTCCTGTTGCCTCCCCCGCACACCTGAAGCGGCTGCCGCCTTGCCTGGCCAAGAAGAAGACCGTGGACAGGTGTGTCTGTGTGTATGTGCGTGTGTGCGCACGCGTGTAATTGCGTGTGCGTGTGTGTGCAGGCACGTACTTCTTCTTCTCCACGCACACACTGCTCATCCCATCATCCCCTGCCTTGATGCACACACTTGCATACACTGTGCAAGCACAGAGATGTGTCTTTCCCGGACTTGTACGATGGCCTGCGAGAGCGCGTGCTGGAGAACCCTACGCGCGGCCTGCCTGCCAGGGAGATGTACCAGCTGGTGGAGAGCGTGAAGACCGTGGACCAGGTGTGTGCTGTGAAGTCTGACGATGCAAGTGATGGTGCGAGAGAAGAGAACTCATGGCATGTGAAGCGCCTCCTCCTGAATCTGCACACCCTGGCACCTGCTTGTGGTGATGGAACTGGCTCACGATGGCTGCATCTTGTCCCATTGCCTTTTGTGCCAGCCAAGGCATGACTGCCTCATTGTGTGCAAGCTGTTGCAGCCACAACATTCGTGAAAGCGTAGCTTGGTGGCATGAAAACGCATGGAGTGCACACACACATCAGCATGCACTGTACACGCACGCACGCCCATGCACGCACGCGCACACACACACGCACGCACGCACGCACACACACATACACGCACGCACGCACGCATGCATGCACACGCACGCACATGCACACACGCACACACACCCATGCACACGCACACGCGCGCACACACGCATGCACACGCACACGCAGGCACGCACACGTGTGTGTGCGTGTGTGTGTGTGTGTGTGTGTGTGTGTGTGTGTGTGTGTGTGACGACGCTCATGCGGTCATTGCTCCGCACGCACGTGCACCCCACAGGCCGTGCGCTGCCTGGAGCTCATCCAGCGCCAGCTGGACGCGCGAGCTGCTGCCATGCGCATGGCTGCACTGGATGCGGCAGAGGCCAGCGCAGGTGCAGCTGCAGCCATGACCCGCCCACCCCCACCCCCTGGCACACCCCCAGGCACACGCCCCAGCCTGTTTGGGGGCGTGCCTGACGCACCGCCCTCCGCCTCCGCTCCCCCACAACAGCAGCAGCAACCGCCAGCGAGCAGCAGCAACCTGTACGCAAATCTGAGGCCTGCGGCCACTACGAGCAGGCAGCCACCTGTGCCTACGCCTGGGGCCGGCGTGGCGGGCGGCAGCATCCCGCCAGGTGTGAGTTTGGGGGGGGGGGATACGTGTGCTTGCATGTGTGCATCTGCATGTTTGTTAGCAAAGCGCTGAATCCTTGATTTGGCGCTACATCAAGCTCTTTAATGTCGTTTCAGGTGCCAGCCGCTCTGTGTCCCCGGCCCCAGGCTTCCCTGCTGGCGCTCCTCAGCCAGGCCAGGCCCCAGCGCCAGGTGAGGACAAGTGGGAGCACACAAACAAATGTGTGGGTAATGCAGCTCAGGAAATGTTAATCTCTTTGTACCCACGCACACACGCATGCACGCACGCACGCCCACAGCCACACTTGTTCGTGCTTGCAGGCATGCAGGGAACCCCCATGCTAGCACCCCTGCCTCCAAAGCAAGAGTTCAACCGCTTCCTGACAGACTGGCACTTCAGGTAAGTGTTAACTTTAAGACTCAAGATAGAACTGTCAGACACTTTCGCATGCGTGTGCGTTTACTCATGTGTGCCATATTTGATGAGCTTGCAGTACCAGGAAATCGCTCTTGGGTCCTCCTTGCACACACTTGCAGGAAGAGGTACCTGATGCGGCTGTCGGTGATTGCGGTGATGGAGCTCAAGCGACCAGAGGTCATGTACCGGATCGTGGGCAGCATGAATGCCTTCAAGATCAGGTGAGGCCATGCGCCAACACTTCTCACATGCACAAGTGTTAAGTAGGTGCAGCTTTACACTGCCTCATTCTAGACCTGCCAGTCTTTTGCGTGTCCTTCACAATTGCGTTCGTGCTTATCCACATGTGCCACAGCACTCACATGGTCTCTCCACACACCCACGTGCATGTGCAGCCCATCCTTCCCCAAGGAGCTCATTTTTGAGCTTGCACGCAGAGGCGCGCAGATGGCTGTGCTGATGACGGTGAGCCCATTGAAACAGAAAGTGTGATGTTGGTGGATGTGGGCAAGATTTGGGCTCAAACTTGACAGCCTGGTACAACTGTCAGCAGGCTGCCTTGGACTGAAGATGTGTTTTCTACACGCCTCTTATGCACACATCCTCCTCTCTTCCTCCTCCTCCTCCAGGCCGCTCAGCTGGCATCCCAGCAGCTAGGGTACAAGCACAAAGCAGCCAGGAGCGCGTGGTTTGCCGTGCTGTCTGTGATGAAGGAGAGGTGAGTGGGAAGGGGAAAGGGAGGGGGCCAAGATTTGATGCAGGTAAGAGGGTGCCTGGGCTTAGTTTCCCAGTGAGAGCATGAAGAATTTCAAGGAGCCCTACCTCAGACATGTACTTAGCCTCTGCTGATGCATTTTGTTGCTAATCACACGCTTGCAGGGGCATGGGGCGTGACGAAATGCTGCCAGTGTTCCAGGCACTCAACAACCCTCCTGCGGACCCGCGTGCACCGCTCATTCCACAGCAGCAGCAGCAGCAACAGCACCAGCAACAGCAACAGAAGCAACCTATCGGGGCCCAAGCATGATTTCAGTGTGTTCGTGGTGCTTAGTTGTGGGTTGCGGATGGGTTGTGTTGTTCAACCAGCCTGCTAGGGTCCTTGGTTTGGTCCAGTTTCTGTGGTGCTAGAATGTGTACGTGAATTGGTTGTTTTGGGTTGGGTGCAGGTGTGCTGCATCAATTTTGGTTGTGCTGCCAAACTCAACTTGTTGGTTCTGTTCAAGCTTGCTGGGCTGGAGTGTGCAGGGAAGGCTCCGTGCACAGGTTGAGTGTTCATACAGGTTGTTAGTGTTGTCGAGAGAGATTTTGTGCGGCATGATGGCTGCAGGCTGTTGTGCTCCTCCTTTTGGCTTCACTTTATATCTTTTCTCGGTTACCTGTGACTCTGACTTCGACAAATGTTTATGTTTGGACTGTTAAACGGCGTTGACCTTATTTGGACTGAACGGGAAGAAATGGCGCTGATTTGTGGTCTCACTGATGAACGGCAGTGCGCATCTTTGCAGCTACCATTCTAACCATTGACTTTAAGCATTTGAGCGCATTGAAAAATGAAAGTCCGCAAGCACGAAAGCTAGAGATGAAATCTCCAATGTTCAGCATCAGGTGCGCCTCACCCTGGATGCCCACCCGCTGCCCCAAGCTCTCTGCCTGCCCCCCCTACCAGCTGCCACCCCACTCTCACTCCCAGCCCTGCCCATGCCTTGCCCACCACCCCCTGCGTTGCTTTCACCCGAACCTCTGCTGCTTGTGCCCTGCGCAGGCACCACTTCCTCCGCCTCAACATCCACGATGCCACCACCCTGCTCGTCATCCTCCTCATCATCTGTGTGTGTGTGTGTGTGTGTGTGTGTGTGTGTGTGTGTGTGTGTGTGTGTGTGTGCGCGTGTTACACAGATCACAGAAAAGCGTGGAGAGTATTACGTGCAGGGCCACTAAGCGCACAGCACATACCACTCGCACACACACAGCACGCCACAAGACAAAGCACTTGAACTTGAAAATTCAACTGCGCAGCCACGCCAACGCCCAAACTCACCCTCCTCACCGTGAGGCCTCCACGCGCGCGCTCTCTCCCGCCTGACTGCTGCCGTCTCCCTCTGCAGCCGCTCCCTCCTCTCCTCCCACACTGCCTGGCTGGCACTCCTGGGCGCAGAGAAGCTCCCACTGCTGCTGCTGCTGCTGCTGCTGTGCTCGGGAGACTCCTCTTTTCTCCTTGAGAAGCTTTCGGCTCTGAGAGTGCTCCCACTATCATCATCTTCCTCATCATCAGACACATCCTCCTCATCTGCATCCTCGTCTGCATGTGTGTACCCCATCTGTGCCTGTGCACGGTGCTCGCGTTTGGCAGCCTCCACTGTTTGCTTGCTGGGCAGCCGCACGCCTGCCGCAGCAGCGGCTTGAGGGGTGATGGAGATGCCTGCGCACGTACGAGCATTTATGTGTGCGCGCGCGCGCGTGTGTGTGTGTGCTCGTACTTGCGTGCATGCACGCATACAGGAGTGGGTGCTTGGAAAGGAAAGGGACTGGCCACGCTGGTGAAGGAATGCAAACACGGATTCCTCCCTACCCCCCACCCACCCATGGCCAGAGCCTCTGCCAGCAAGCGTGTGGGATCCAGGCCCTGCTCCTTGGCAGCCCCTATGACCTCCTTCACCTGTGCGCACAAAAAGGATGCCACTACCAACATGCAGCCCCATCTGGTAATTGGTTTACATATGCATGGTGAGGGGCATCTCCTGCACATTCTCACTTCTTTTGGGGTTGCTCGATAGGGTGCATCCAAGGCCAATACCCACCTCCGTCACAGCCGCTGTAGCAACAGATGAAACACAGTCATGCCTGTGCAGTCCATTATAATCGAGGCCAACACCACCCACCTCAGAGGCAGACAGCGATCGCTGCTCGGAATCCTCCTCCTCTCCATCATCAGCACCTTGGCCCACACCACGCTGTTGCTCTCTCTCCATCTGCTGCTGCTGCTGCTGCTGCACCACCCACTCCCGCTCCTCACCCTCATCATACCCCTCATACCCCTCCCCTTCTTCACCACCCTCCTGCGTGCGGATCACCCTCACCTTCCGCCTCAGTGCACGCTCAGCCATGCCTGACAGCCGCCCCCTGGCCCTCCCACTCACTGCCCCACGCAGCCTGCTCACAGAGCTCCCTCCCCCCAGCACACCTTCCAACTCTTTTTCTTCCTCTTCTCCCTCCTCATCCCCCTCCTCTCCATCTCCCTTATCTTCACTCTGTGCATAACCCTCTATGCGACCCTCACCATGCACTTCCCTGCCACCATGTTCATGTTTTCCACCACCATCACCACCATCACCATCCTGCTGCTGCTGCTCACGCTGCGCCTGCTGCAGCTCCAGCTGCTGCAGCAGCTGCTGCTCCTTGTGCTCGCGCATACGGTCAGCCATCTGGCGGCGGTACTTGGTGGGCAGTCTGCTCAGGTCCACGAACTGCACGTTGCGCCCTGCCAACGGCCAAGAGTGAAATGACCTTTTAAATGTCAGATGACATGTTTGATGGTGTCAGATGGTGGTGACAAGGGCAGCTGGTGCTTGCAGAGGGCTTGGAGGCTGTGCTCTCCAGCCATTGCTCATCAAAGCAGTGTCGCATTCGATGGGCATTGGAAGAGCAGGAAGAAGATGGATTGCGTCATGAGGGCACCAAGCAGCTGAACGAGCAAGGTCCTTCAACAAGGCCAAAATGAAGATGATGGCTATCAGCACCACCAGCCAGCCACAAAAAAATTGAAACTTCAGTACCTTCCAGCTTACGCAGGGCATCCGGCTTCATGTTGAAAAGGCCCTGCTGCTCGATGGGGGGCGGAGGGGGGGGTGGCTCTGGTCCGTACGGCACTTTGGGCCGCCTCCCTGAGGGCCCCTCAGCGAGGGGGCATCACACACAGTGACAGTACAGCAGGATGTGTGTGTGGGGGGTGGGTGGGTGGGTGGGTGGGGACACAAGCGAGAGGCTTCAAAGGGCAAGCATGCATCAATCAGAGGTCACTCCAATTGCACTCAAGCCTCCAAACAGGAAAAATTCTTAGCAGCTCACCCCGATGCCACGAGCGCGCAAGACGTGACCTGGACGTGCTTTCCCCTGGTGACGCAGTGCTGCTGCTGCTGCTGCTGCTGGCACTGCTGGCATTGCTTGAGGGGGGAGCCTCTGGCTGAGGCGCAGCATCCACACTCGCTGCCTGCGCCTGCGCACGGCTGCCCACTTGCGCTCGCTGCTCACGCTCACTGCTGCTCACCCCCTCTCCCTGCTGCTGCTGCTGCTGCTGCTGCTGCTGCTGGGGCTGTGGCTGCTGCTGCATTTGGGCAACACGTTGCTGAGCACCAGGCTGCCCACCCTGCCCAGCAGCAGCAGCACTGCCCGCCCCCACACCCTCCACAGCAAACGCTGCCTCCACCAGCTGACTCAACTCCTCCGCTGGTGCACCCTGCTGCCGACCCCGCTGGATCAGCTCCAGAATGGACAGGCCCTGCTCTGACAGCGTCTGTGCCTGCTTCTCATCCCGCAGCTGCTGCTCCACTGCCTGCAGCCGGTTCTGCTGCTGCTGCTCTACTTGCTGTTGCTGCTGCTGCTGCCCTGCAGCGGTGTCCTGCCTTTCGCTCTGCCTGCCCTCATCCTTGCCCTGACCCTGCTCTGCTACTCCCGCCCCCACCTGCGCAAATATCTCATCCAGGGCATTGTTTCCCTGCTGCTGCTGAGGCTCTCCCTGGCCCCCCACACCCGCAAACAGCTCATCCAGTGGGTTTTCGTGTTCCGGGAGCCCCCCCAGCACGCCCCCCTCACCTCCCTCTTCCCCACTAACCCCATCTCCACTACTGCTTTCCACCTCCCGACCCAAACTGTCACCAGCACTAGCAGCTGCACCATCATCGTGTAGGAAGTCCTGCACTCCTGTGGCTGGCCCCTGCTGCCCCTCCTTGCCCTGCAACTCCTGCAGCAGTGCATCCACCTGACCCTTCAGCTGTGCTTCCTCTTTCTCTAATGCTGCCAGCCTCTGCTGCTCCTCCTCCCTCTGTTGCCTCACAAGCCTCTCCTCATGCTCTGCCTGCGCGCGTGCACGCTCAGCCTGCCGCGCTTCTTGCTGCTGCAGCATTGCACGCGTGCGCACAGCATCACCATCACCATCCTCACTCTTGGGGGATGCAGAAGTAGAGGTGGCGGGGCCGATGACTGCGTCTATGATGCGCGTGCGAGCATCGTCTGCGTCCTCTCCCTTGCCAGGAGCAGCTGTGGTGTTTGCGTTGGCTGTTTGCTGCTGCTGTGCCTGGGCTCTGCTGGCCTCCTCCGCCTCCTGTGCCTGGTCATGCCTCAGCTCTTGCATCATGCGCTCACGCGCCTGTGGGTTGCAGGGATGCTTTTCTGGTTTAGCAATTACATGTTGCAATTATGGAGAGAGGAAACATTTCCAGCTGGAGTGATCAGTCTGCCTCTCCTTGGCAGCACCTGAAGTTCTCATGGCCCTGCTTCCACACCTTGCTCTATGGAGAAGAAGAGTGTTGCTGTATATCCTGCAAATCAGCAGCTTTCAAACACCAAATGCAGAGTGCAAGCAGGAGTAGCTAGCTCAGCAACCCACCTGCTTGCCCAGCAGCTCTTCCAGTGATCCCACGTCATCCAGGTCATCCACCACTCTGCCAGACCAGCCCTCAGGCAAGGGCAATGACCCTGCCTGGACAGCCTGCACACAAGTGACACCGCAGACAGACACGTGTGCTGGTGGTGTTGAATCACTGCCAGTGCCTTCACAAGTCACACCCAGAGGATGATGGAGTGCATTTCCTATTCTTTATGCACTCACTACCCTTCTGAATTAAACCTCATCCGCAAGCACTTACCTCTGATCCAAAAGGTGAGTCCGAGAACCGCTGCTGCTGCTGCTGCTGCTCTTGTTGCTGCTGCTGCGCCTGAGCTTGCTGCTGTTGCTGCTTCTGCTGCTGCTGACGTTCCTGCTGCTGGCGCTGCCGCTGCAGACGGTAATGCTTCTGCTGCTCACGTTCATCCTGTGTGCACATCATACCAAGCATGTATGTGTGATGATCAGTTTAAGCAAGGGATGAACCAAGAGGTAACAACGACGATGAGGATTATGGCCTCACTGCGCTGCAAAGTGAAGTTGACTATGACTAAATGTAATGATCCCGCGCGTCAGGAGCACAAAGTAAGTGTTGGCAGGTGTGCACCTCACCTTCACGGCTGCTGCGAGCACATCACCGAGACGCCTTGGCCCGTCTTGCTCCACTGCCATGCAGCCAATCACCCCAGGCAGCCCACAGTTGTCCAGCAGCTCAAGAATGGTGGCCTGGGCCTTCACACTGAGCGGTCAATGCATAGATGAAGTTGAGGAATCAGACAAGTGTCGGGGGGAGACAAGCAGTATGTGCGTGCACAATGGCTTCTGCTCATGTGCCTGGGTAATGTGCCTTTGTGGCACAAAGCATTCAGTTGTTTCTAGCAAGTAGAGTCTCCTGCAAGCACGCACTTCCTGCTAGGAGCTTGCTTGCACTCATGGGTGCAAGCACAGGAAAAGAGCAGACTGACCTGATGCCAGAGAACAGGATGGTGCGCTTGCTGCCCCAGCCACCCCCAAGCAGACTGCCCTCTGCCTCCACACTCTGCTGGCGCGGCTGTGACCAGTCCTGCTCATCTGCCCAAATGATCTCATCCACGCTGCCATGCAGCTGCTCTGCGCTCGTCTGTGTGTGCAGGCAGCAGAGTGACAGGCATTTGTTAGGCTGATGTGGTGGACGCGATTTGCATTAAATGCTCCTGAAAAGCAGTGACGGTGAACCTTACAGACCTGTGCACAGCCAGGACATGAACTCGCCAAAAGCAAAGCTGTGCTGTCGGACGGGGCAATTATTTATGATTTCATCTTTAACATAAAAGTGCCAAAGTGATACAGCGCATGAAGACAGAAAGACAGCAATTCCCACTTACCACAGGGAGCACTTTGATGATGGAGCCTCCGCTGGCATCCAGGATGGCTCTGACCTGTTGAGGAGGCAAACATGGTTAGGACAGCATCCTATCAAAACAACAGTGGAGGGGCAAGGCAAGGGAATAGCACTGTTGCAAAGAAAGCTTAAGGGTTGTCACATTCACACACAAGCAGAAGGAAGCAGGCAGGCAGGAGATGGACGAAATCTTGTTGTGTTGGCAGTGTTTTGGGGGTGAGTAACTCAAAAGCCTGAAGAAGCCAAAGCAGCACTAAATGATGCCCTGGCACAGGCTGGCTTATTTTGCTTCCTCACGCTCACCATCCCAAACTCCTCCGGAGGGAAGCCAGCCAGCACGACAGCCTGGGAGATGTCACAAGATCAGGCGGTACAAGAGTAAGTTCCGTGTGAGAAGCTGGAGCTTGCTGGTAGCCGGCATGCACAAGCAATTGGCCAGGTATCTCAGCCAAACTTATTGAGCTTGCATGAGCATCACATGCTAGCCTGAGGCAGAAGGACAAGAAACTGCACACCTCTGTCACCGCACCTCAGGACCGTAGACGCTCTTATCCAGCAGGGAGAGCTTGAGCTCCTGAGGCAGGTCTTGCTCAGGATCTGCTACCTGTGTGTGTGAGTGTGTTGGTTGGGGGGGTACATGCGTGCGTGTGTGCGTGCATGTGTGTGTGTGTGTGTGTGTGTGTGTGTGTGTGTGCCGCAAGGTGTCTGCATTCTGGACAGTACACAAAACAAACTTCAACCACACACCTCGTCATGGTCAAATTCTATGCCCTCGGGGTCTGTGAACCCAGCACGTGAAAGGTCGCGCTGCTGCTCCACCTGTTTTACCAATGGCAAAGACACGCACATGCCATCAGAAATGTTAAGAGCACCTCAGACACACACATCATGCACTGACACACACGAATGAAGCAAAGACAAGGTGGCAAGGCATGCAGGAACCGTCATCCCAAGCTGGATGCTACAGGCAACAACCGCTACTAGTGCAAGAAACATTAGGTATTGAGGCTGCAGTTACAATAAACAACCGCCCGCACCTCTTCTGGAGTCAGGCCTAGCTCTTCGTACAGGAGCTTGTCATCAATCACAAGGTTGTCAAAGTCAACGTCCTGCTCGCACAGGTGATTCAAAACAGATCAGGGCAATGTATTAGAGCCAAAGTAATCAATGCTCTCAAGCTCCCTCAGCAGCACCTACAAGCACAAGATTTGAGCATCAATGGCTGTTCACTGACCAGGCCAGAGCTCCACTTGTTACTTCAGCGCACCTCATCTGTGAACGGCAGCTGTATGTCCTCATTCCCCTGATCTTTCACACTTTTTCGGCGAGCACGCTCAGCAGCCAGGCCCTGGAGGAACAGCTGCTGCTGCTGCTGCCGGTGACGCTGCGGATCCTGGTGCTGGTATTCTTGCTGTCCAAGTTCGTCTGCTGGAAGAGCGCCCTTCTTACTGCCACTGTCCTCAACTGCTCCTGTGCCACCGCCTTTGCCATCCTCTGCAGCGCAGATGTAAACCTGGACACAGCCGAGCATATATTTGACTCTGCAACTCTTGCTCCTGTGGTCACTTTCCATTTCCTCAGGCCCGCTAAGAGTTGCAACCCATGCAGCAAAAAGCCAGTGCTTTAAGCCCTACACTGCATGCAGATCTGTGCCACACGCATACCTGAGCACTTTGGCGCTGGTGCAGCCTCGCTCCAGGCGTCCTGCTCGCGTGCGGTGCTCTCAGCAGGCCGCAGCATGGCACGTGCGCGTGCCGCTGTCTGCGGGCCACATGGTGGCCTTGGGTGAGGCTGCATGCGTGCGCTGTCACCTGCATGCTGGCTCCTGCTGGTCAGTGGGCGCTGAGCAAGCTTCTCTCCACAACAGCAAGTCACAGCATGCCTGGAGCTGATACCCTTCCTGTTTAATTGTGTGGTATCAATAATTTTATTAGTTAGCTGGACTCATGCAAGCAAGCGCTCTCCCTTTCCATTCCCTTTTAAAACCATGCTGAACTCACACATGCAAGCACACATGCAAGCACACACAACCACTGCAGCTTGGCAGCCTGCTTGCACAGCCAGGCATAGACTCGCCAGCTACCGCAGGCAGCATGTGTCATTCACAGCGCTACACAAAAGCCGCGCCATTGCCACACCACAGGTAAGTGTGATACCCATGCCATGCGTGTCGTGTGTGCATGCACACACACACA
>QFBH01000593.1:13972-31435 GCA_004335885.1 Dunaliella sp. M2 | reverse complement strand
GTGTGCGCGTGCGTGCGTGCGAGTTTGTGAAAGGAAGGGGGGGTACGCATGCACGAGTAAGCAGGAGGATGCAGTTGCAAATAAAGGCAATCCTTGGATGGATGACGCAAAATGTGTTGCTGTCCAAAACCCTGTACTGCTCACAAGGTGCCTCAGTCCTCATGGTGGGAAGACTTGCTGCCCACACCCCACCTGCATGACCACAACTGCACAGCGTGCTCGTACCTGTGTGTCGTCCCATGCACGCAGCAGCATCTCCCGCGGCCCAAAGAAGTCAAAGATGGGCACATCAATGTCCCAGTGGACCCAGCACCAGTGCTTGCCTGTGAGCATGTGGGCGCACGTGCTTGTGCGTACGCTTTGGGAAGTGGGGGCAGCACTCCTGTGCAAGCACAAGGCCTGTTTCATGAGCCTTGTGGCAGTCTTTACATCTTTCTGAGTGACAAGACTGAGAGCAGTGAAAGCAGCACCTTCTCCCCTTACCATACTCATTGGGTTCAGCGAAGCGCCTGATGTTTGCCAGTCTCCAGGTCTGCGCACCATCCAGTGAGATCTCGCACCGGATGATCTTGTGGCCGCCACCTGTGGAAGACAGGAGATGATCCAGGGGTCATCAGATTGTTTTAGTTGGAGAGAAGTGCCAGCTCTGCACAGAAGATACCCAACAGAAGACAGTTGACGTTCTTTTGCAGGCAGACCAGGTGCAGTACACGTGCGACGTTAGAAGCCAGGCGCACCTGCGTAAGCGTAGCCCCTCACTGTGTACGACTTCTTGGCATCCTTGAACAGCAGCACCTCATCGTGCCAGGGGCGTGCAATGGCGCTGTTGATGTTCAGATCGTTGATAATGTACTCTGGCCTGAACCACCAGCCTGTGCGAAGGAGCATGGCACATGCACATCAGGGGCATTGCCAGCATGACAGCGAGTCCAAGGACCCTGCTGCATGCAATGAACAAGTGCAGCACAGGTGTCAAGCGCCATCAAGCACATCGTATATAAGGTTGCTCTGCACACTGCTCTGCACCATTTTTACTGTTTCTTCTTCCAGGTAACCAACATTGATGCAACCAGGGCACAGCCCCCATGCAGACCCACCTTCTTTGGTGGCCAGCTCCTGGTCCACGTGTGAGGGCAGCACACGGTTGTCCATGTAGTGGTAGTGGTTGTTGCTCTCATGCTCCTGCACCGTGATCTTGCACAGCCACTTGATGGTGCGGCCACCGATGTTGCCAGGGATGATGGTGCGCACAGGGAAGCCGTGGTCCACAGTGAGCCAGCGGCCGTTCTGCAGAGAAGGGAAAAAAAAGGAATGTGTGAGCATCCTGAGGGAAATGGGCAGGAGGAACTGCGGGATGCTTATCATGGGATCAGGGTGTGATTGTGTGCGCCAAGGCAGGCAGCACATTGGCTTAGATGGCTAGGACCCAGGCCTACAGCATTTGCTCAGCTTGCGCAAGTTTCCAGACACTGCCTTGCAGGCGCGCTTGAGCGTGCTGACTCTGCCCACCCAAATACCATGACGCATGCATGATCGTAGTGAGCACGCACGCCCCCCCACACCGCTCAGACACACTCACGTGCTTGTAGGCCACCAGCACATCCTCTGCAGGGTTCATGGCCTTGCCCCATGGAATGCTGGTGCCGTAGGTGCCATCCCCAGCAGGCAGCTCACCCTTGGGTCCACAGAATGCAACGTGGTGGCCACCCCCCTGCTTGGGGCCCTATGAAAGAAGTCATTTGAATGTGTGATGATTATTGATTGCAGGGTAAGCAAGCACGGACCAGGTTTGATCTGCTTGTGTAGCTCAAGATGTTCCCCCTGCTTTCTCAAATCAGTGCGAGTGGCTGCAGCAGCTACAGCATTGCGCTGTTGGTGTCCTGATGACCCTCACCTTGGCACCGACATGCTTGAGGAGGTCACACAGCTTCACACCCGTCCAGTAGCCAGTGCTCACGGCGCATGGGCCCCAGTTGAACCCAATCGACTTCTTGATCATGTTCTCCTCCTTACGCCTGCACAGAGCGTTACGGGCAGAAGCTATGGCTGTTTGGTAGGTCCTGTCAGTTGGTGCGCTGGGCCAAGATACTAGCTCACATTCGCCAAGCTTCAGCCAAATTCTCACAATGAACAGCTGCTGAAGGACTGACACTGAAAATGGACATGTGTGGAGTCTGCCCAGGACACACAATTTGCTAGATGTCAGGAGCTGGCCCTGCGCACCTGTTGCCTGCGCATGCCATGGTGACAGGGATGGTCACAGAGGGCATGGACACGAGCTCATCCATGGTCAGAGACATGGGCCGCTCCACTAGGCCGCCAATCTGAGGGAGGATGGCAAGGTGTAGGGGCTCAGATGTGTGTTTGTCGTGCAGGTTCTCTCTTTCTCAGGCGTTGGACTGCTCTGGAATGACATGGCCATGCACAGAACATGTTGTGGGAGCAGAGGCAAGCTTTGAAAGAGACAAGACCGCACAGGTGCTCAACCAAGCACTGCGTGCTCGCCGCTCACCTCCAAGCGATGCTGATCCCAGCGGATCTTAGGCGCAGGACCGTGGCTGCGCACGTAGTGGATGGAGGGGGGCGTGATGAAGCCTGCTGCCATGAGGTCGCGCATGGGGGGCTCGCAGTTCAAGGGGTGGCGACCGGTCAAGCGCAGGATGCGTGGGTCTCGGGGAATCCTGGGAGTGTGTCAAGGACATGAGCAGGCATGCGTTTGCAGTTGCTCATCTCTTGAGCTTTTGGCAGGCAAAAGTGCACTCAACGCACTCTGTTTGGGCTGCCATGAGCGCGCTGGCACATGTGAGTGCGTTCACGTGTGAGCGCAAGCAGAGTATTGCAGCTCAGGTGCGTACAACGACACAATGGCACAGTGCTGGCAGTTTGACTGCACTCATGCTGTATGTGCACTTGCGTGGGAGAGGCGTGTCACTGTGACACGAGCGCGCACATGACTTCACGTTGCACTTGCGTGTGTGCAGAGTTCAAGGCACACTCCCCTCAGCAATGAGCTCCTGAACAACAGTGCGTGTGCGCACTGCTGTTGCAGCAGAGTGCGAGCGCTTGGAGCAGAGCGGGCCTGCCAGTTGGCTGCGTGGCCTTCGGTTGTGCCCCTTTTCGCGCACGCAAGGGCACATACACATTCAGGTATTCAAGCATGCACTCTCACAGACATGCTGATGCACAGCAAGCACAGAGCGTCTGCGCAACTGAGTGCTGGAGCAAACGTGCCTCATCACATGCATGTTGGTACTGAGGGAGCTGCCACAGCCCCTGCATGAGTGCCAAGCCTTGGACGCAGCAGTAAAACATAGCAGGCACACAACACAGGGTGTGCAGCGAGAGCTGTGAACCTGCGCACACTCACCATGCATCTGCAGTCCCCTTGTCCTTCTCGTTCACGGTGGTTGCTGGCACATGCAGCGCCCAGTCAGGGTCCTCTGGGGTCAGGGGAGGCTCGTAGGGAGCGCCCAAGTGCTCATGAACAAAACTCTTCACAACCAGTCCACGACCAGGCATGCCAGCTGAGTTCTGCTGCGGCTGCCCGTTCTCTGCCGCGCCTGCTGTCCCGCCACTGGCACTGCTGCTGCCTCCCTGGCTCTCTGCCTTCAGCCTGGCCAGCATCTGGGCACCAGGGCTGGGCGCCTCCGCTTGGTTAGCGACTGCGGGCATGCTTGATGCTGCTGTGCCTGCTTGCCTGTCTGGCTGCCTCCTCCTCTGCTGCCTCGTCCGCACACCAGCCCGAGCCCTCTCGGCAGAGAAATGGCAGGTACAAGAAAGACAGCGCGCGGTGCAGAGTTTTACTTTGGAGTTGGGGGTGTGTGGGGCGGCGTCCCCTCAGAGTGGACCCACCCAGAGTGGACGATGGGGGAGGGACACTTACGGTCCCGTGGGGTCCCCGCGTGCTGCGCATGCTAGGAGTCACCCATTACAGCAGCCTCTTCCCGCGCAGCCAGGCACACAAAACATGCGAATGAGCAGCAATTTTACGTGCTGCTGCGGGGGAGGCTTGCAACCCATGGGCATGGCAGCCTGTGCACACGCAAGCGCCAAAAGACCGGATGGGTGCGTTCAAGTAGGCATCAGCACTCTGTCGCCCCTGACTCGATGCCTCATGCATGCATGCATGCTGCCCCCTTGAGGTTTTTGCACGGGTGATAATGTATGCAAGCCGGCCCACCAGGGAGCGCAAGCAGGGCAGTGCCCAGCTGCTTGCTGGAGCAACTGGCTCATCAGTCTTGTGAAGTCAATTATTGAAAAAAATGATGATGTCGCACCCAAACCAGAGGGCCATTATCTAATGAATCCAAGGCCTGAGTCAGTGCGCATGATCTTGCGTCTAGGAAGTGTCATCCCCGTGTGGCTCTCAGGTTTGCTGCATCTAGTGTGCCTTTGATGACAAAGACACTGGGATGTAGCTCCACTTCTATGGCCTGTGCAGTCAATGCCCCCTCACAAGCTGGGGAAATCCACGGCCGCCTTGTCAAAGTCAAATGTTTGGCTACAGCAGTGATCTGTTCAAAATTCCATGTGTTTATGTCAAAACTTGTGATCAGAGGGGGATTGAAGTTCCTTGCCTTGCACGCGGTGGCAAGTGTAGAGGCCCTTGTTTAGTTGATGAAATCTACTTCTGAGCAAGGAGCTTCAGTCTTCACAAGGCCAGGCATGGATTCAGCTAAGACCACGAGCATACACTTGCACACACGACTGAGCAGCTGATGGACATCTGCAACTGAAGCATGTCTTGTGGATTTTGCACAGGTATATCCACACCCAAGTGGCAAGAAGCACACGTCAGTGAGCGGAATGATCTTGCTCCCATAAAGCTGATCGGATTTAAGAACAGCGTTGGGAGGGCAGATAGGAAGGCCCCTGTTGCAGGGGACCAAACCCCTGATCAGCCCCAGCCTGAGAATTGATTTGTTCAAATGCTGTCAACTGGATGTGAGTGCATGCTCGCATGTACTGCTGTGTGCGTGAGCTTTCATGCATGTTCACGCACGCATTGGTGATTAGAGCATCCATTGGAGGATGTGTTTGATCACCTGCAGGCCTCCTTCAAGACATTCAGTGACATAATTGCATTATTGGCATTGTGGAAGGAGTGCTTAAGTGAGCGAAGTGAGGTCTGATGACAATAACAGTGAAAACAGTGACTGCCAAGGTGGACTCAGGTGGTGGAAAGGCCAAGCTTGTTTTCATATTTTTCACTCGTTTGAAGGACACCTCCCCTGTGCCTGTGTGGCCAGCTGCAAGCGCATGCACGTGGATATGTGTGCAGGTGCTATGTGTAAGTCATGCATCCTCGCACTTGTAAATGCTTCCGTCTGTGCAAGCGTGCTTGCATCATGCAAATCCACGCTTGCACGCATATGCGTGCGCGCATGCGTGCGTGCGTGTGTGTGGGCACGCATGCAGGTGCGCACTTGTGCGTGTGAGCTAGCTGCAAGCTGTCTGTGCTGTGAGGACCCCTGGTGTGCTCCCCAAAGCGCTTTCTTTGCAAATGGGGCTCATGGCGTCTTCTGCTGGCTTGGTGCAGCGTGGTGTGAACTTGCAAGGGGGACGAGGGCCACGTGATGTTATTGCTTGCACATGTGCAAGCTGAGGTGCACCTCATCGCTCTAAGACTCATGCATAGCTCTCTTTATGGGTCTCAAGTCTATGTTTGGGTGACCAGCTAGCTAGCCGGCTTCTCCTCTCTTTGGTTTGGTTTGGCTCTTGAGCCAAGGCACGTGAATTCTTTCCATCCATCCCCAAACAACAACACTGCAGCGAGAAATCTTCGGTTAATTAGCAAGCGGTGTGTGTCAGCGCAGCCATTTGTGCACAGCCGAGGGCAGGCCGTGGTGGCGCCTGCGGTGTGGAAGAGAGCACTCGCCGTTGGCGTTTCCTTTCGCTTCGTGTGAACATCCCACCCAGCGCCCCGCCACACCGCGCAACAACTGCGCCAGCTCGGAGTTTGGAGTCTGGAGGGAGGCGATTGGGTGTGTGTCACATGCAAGCAGTCTCACAATCAGCAAGTATCTGTGCATGACCCTGCAGTGAACCACCCCGAATGCTACATGCAGCCCCTCCCCTGCTGATCTACTGCCTGCTCTGCCGCCCCACCAGCCCTCTGAGCAAGATTCTGAACCTGATCAACTGCAAGCGCAGGCCAAACTTCTGGCAATCTGAGACATGGCGCATGCTTGCTTCCATCCGCACCCCTGAACTGAACAAACCACATGGTGCGAGGGGGTGTTGCAAAAGATGACGATGCAGGCAGCACTGGTGGCAGCTCTCGTGGCAGTGGGTCATCTCTGGGGAGCCGCGTGTCCGACCAGTGAGTACGTGCCTGCAAGACCTTCTTTTCAAGATCAACACAGACATTGCAGAGTGTTGCATGAGTAATGGGAATTATTTTAACCGGGATGCACAGTGCATGCTCAAATACATTGCACTTATGTGAATCTTGTCACATTGTCTAATGTGACAATGATTTTTAGATGGAGAACACTTTTGCGCATCCCACTTGACAAATGCAATTGCCAGGGGAGAAGCAGGCCCTGCCACTGCCATGACAAATGCTGATGATGGAGATCAGCTGCTGAACACAAACAAGGGGGTTGTCCAGGTAGTAAATATGCAGAAGGTCTTGTTTTTGCACTCGTCCTCTTGGGTTGCATAGTTTCTACAAACTGCAAGGCTGTGCTGGCATGCAGGTACTTCTATGCAGAGCTGCTTGCACGAATGTGGCCAAAGCCCTGTTTCCTGCATCTGTAAGTCCTGCAGGGTCTCACTGAGCTGAGAATTGGGCCCTCGTGAAATGGTCACTAAAAACTATCCCTTGCACTTTTTCCCTTTGCAGTATGTCTATGGTGTGCTGTACACCGTACTGGTTACTGAGAAGTACGACCACCTGCTCCGGTTTGCTGCATCGCGCATCGTGCTGGAATTCGTGCAGCTGCTTTTGCTCGTTCTGAGGCCTGCGTATGGTGAGGAGCCTTCACGCTCTAGCGCCTATTCTGTTTGTTTAAGGATCAAAGAGGCTTGCAGCTCACTTGAGAGGTGCACAATTTGTTAGGAAAGACTGAAGCTGCGACTTCACTACACACTTCACTTCTTCTGCTCACTCCAGGCTTTGAAATCAACACTGACCTGTGGGTATGGCATGCAATCAAGTGGGTAGAGTTTGCTAACCCACTGACATCTGAGGTGAGCTAAGCCAGAGCCTTTGTTTACTGCGGCAGCAACCGGAGTGATCTAAGCTAGGCCTAGGCACCAATTACATAATGTGCTATCAGGGATTTGTTGTCCATGATGCGATGATGCACTGCTCAACTTGCTCCTACGACTCATTGGAGTGCTCAATCCTCAACCCTAGAACAAGGATCCCCATCCATTTGCAAATGCATGCTCATGATTGCAGAGCTACCAATTCTACGTGGCCTGGTTATACGTTGGGGTGGCCATCATCTTGTGCGCTCTGGGCATCGCCTGCTGGGTTGGATGGTGCTTCAAAGAGAGCGCGTTCCCACGGATCTGGTAGGCATGCCTGGAGAGAAAGCATGTGTTTCTGGAAGCTGTGGCACTCCTCCCACATCCAGAGGCCTGGAACTTGGCCAGAAAGCAAGGTTTCCTGATGTTTGCTGTGCAGCTCTGGCAGATAAATTGATGCATTGATGCTCTGAGGGAACCAACTGACTGGCCAGGGAGGGGCGACAGCCTCGTTGATACAGAAGCAAGTGAAAGGACTCCAGTTGTGCTCCAGCCCTGCAAGCAAAATGAAAGGTGTGCTGAGGATTAGCACCACTTTCACTCCCTGCCCTGGTGCTCAGGCCAATCCAGCTCCTGCGGGTTGTTGCCATCGCTGGGGCTTCTGTCTTTTATGTCAGCTGCTTCAGTGTCTTCCTTGTGGCCTTCAACTGCAACTGGTTTGAGGGCGGCAAAGGCCTTATCGAGCAAGGAGATGGATCCGCAGAGGTTGTGGAGCTGCGCTTCAGGGTCAACCGCTTCCCAGACATCAGTGAGTGATTGCAGCACAAGAGCTGGCAAGACTCGCCTGCTATACTGCACAGTGGTGATGGTGACCTACTGGATCAGAAGCACGTGACGCAAATACATGAGTGCTTCATGTCTAAGGACCAGCATCTTTCCCCTGGTCCCCACAGAGCATCTTCCTGCACCTTCACGCCCATGTTATTGACCCACTTTGTTTTGCAGAGTGCTTGGAGCCTCCTCACTTGGCACACGGCATCGTGGCCTTCATTTTCTGTGGCATCTTTGTCCTCCTTGCATACGCCGTGACGGTCACGGACTTTGACACCAACCCAGCAACCCGAAGGTGGCTGGCAACCCCTCACTCATCAGTGGAGGTGAGACTAACCCTTCCTATTGCTCCCCTTGCTGAACAGGAAGATATCTAGCAACAGAGGGGCTCTGAGTGCTGACCAAAGCCTCCATGCCTTCAGGAACTTCTGCTTGTCTTCGGGCTCAACAGCATGTGCTGCAATGCATCTGCTTGGATCCAGTCTCTCCCACCTTTTTACCTGGCTGCAGCTGTGGGCCCTGACTGCCAAGACATGCATGGTGCTCAACATGGGCATCTTTGCTGGGCAGCTCTACATTCAGAGCGTGATCATGTGCCTGGCAACCCTCGCACTTGCGTACTTGTACATCCGATGGGTGAGCAATAAAATCTTTGTGTTTTTAGGTGCTAGATTGCATACAAGGGTGAGAGAGCACCCATTCACAAACTGGTGTATGCGCAAGCTATCAACATTTCATCTGTGCCATGAGTCAAGTTGAACCTAACATCAAACATGAGTCAGCCCTGTGAACTGCCCTCCCACACTCACGCCACTTCAACTGCAGCAACCCCATTATAATGAGTGGGTCAACCACTTGCAATCTGGGCTCTACTGCATGCTCCTGTGGATCTCCTGTTTCATCGCTATCATGAAGTTTGACCACAGACGGGAGGATCCCGGCCACCTGAAGTGGCTGACGGACATCATGCTCATAGGCCTGGGGCCTGTGCTGCCCTTTGGTGCCCTTGTGAGCTTTGCAAGGCTGAGGCTGAATGTGCACTACGTCCTGCGAGCTATAAGGTGGGGGAATGGTTTGCAGACACAGGGTGGCTTCAGAGCATGAGGTGAAATAGGGCATGTCAGGCTTGCACAGGACTCTCTGTCCATTAGTCTGGGAGGTGTCTTTTATGAGGAGAGAAGGCTCCCTGCTTTTGATGGTGGAGATAAAAGGGGCCTGGCAGGTGTCTATCCTCATGTTTTGGGGCTCGAGAACATGAATTGTTGAAGCTGTGGTGCCTGAATGCTCTGGTTCTTTTTGCAGGTATGGTTGGGTGACATTGCAAGACTAATTCAAGCTCATGCTCGTTAGAGGACGCACTCAGAATAAAGTCATTATGCACATGATAGGTCTTTGAATGAAGGGTCCTTTTTTACGTGCATTGGTACAGGAGAGCTCCCCCTGACACTCGAATCATAGGCATCTACCGGTTCTCTAACCCACAAGAGGTGAGATTCAAGAGGTCAACCAACAAATTTTGCCAACGGCGTGAAAAAGCTAAGCACACTAACTAGTTCAAATCTGTGACACGTGCAAAATTGTGTCTGTTTACACCTGCTCTCATGCTTGTGCAGGTGTGGACTTGTGAGCGTGAATGTGCACTTGGGATCTCCATTGAACACTGACGTATGTTATACGCCACAACTGAGTACAAGATACATCTGAAATGTCACGCAGGTTGAAGTTGTGTCCCGTGTCCTGCGAAGATGGCTGCCTGAGGACGACGAAGTCCTGGATGAGGATGCCGTCAAGACAGCCGACCTTGTCATCCAGGTGAGTGTGTGGGGAGAAGGGGGAGGGGTGTGTTCATGCACGCGTACAAATGCATGTTTGTGTGCGCGGGCGTGCATGCGTGTGCGCAATCGCAAGCGTGAGCATGAGCATGTGCATGCTTCTGCTACAGCCTGCTTGTGAGAACATCCCACAAAAGGTGCAACAGAGATGCAAGCGAGTCTGCATTGTCCATTTACTTGCAAAACAAATGTGCACCAAGCACCGAGCACAGAGTACTCAACATGCCCCTTGACATATGCTCTGCATCAGCACCATGAAATCATGCGCTCATCCAACCGTGAACAATGTGTCGGCCCGTTTTCTTTGCAGGTTGGGGTGGCAAACTTCCCTGATGACCCCTACATGGCTTTGGTGCAAGCAAACTTCCTTATTTCAATCCAGCACAACTTCCAGGTGTGTCATAAGCCGTCAATCCTCTTGAGTGCACTGCTTGAATCACTGCTAGCTGCTGTACTGGGTGCATGGTGGAGAAACTCGTCATGTTCAACCCGTTTACTCTGAAGGAGAGGCAGCATCATAATTATTTGGACTTTCTCAAATCCTCTGCTTGCAGGGAGGACAGTCGCTGCTGCGCCACTGCTCAAAGCTTGAAGAGGCCACCTTTGCAGACCACTTTGTAATATTTTCGCGCCAGCAGGTATGCCTGCGCTTTCAAACATACCTGCCCTTGCACAGAGGCATGTCCCAGCAGAAATCCATGTGTATTACTGTCCCCAGTGTCATGCATTCAGGCAAACAATTTTCACTTGGTTCTTTGGTCAATGTCAGGCGAGCAGAGCAAAATCTCAGTTTTGCTTATGGGAAGTGTTTGTTCCAATGCAGGAGCTGAATGCGCGTTTCAGATCCCAGGACACTGGGATCACAGATCTTGAGGGATACGTGGAGTTTCAACAAAACATGAGGTGAATATCCTAGTGCGAGTAGTTCAAGCTCACAGATGTTCAGGTGCTGAGCTTCAGTTCATTGCCTCAAATCTGGCACTGTTTCTTCCTCTGCAGGAGCCTGACCAAGGCATACAGGTCATCCTTAATGTGCTTGCATGCCTTCTGGAAGAGTCTCATGCATGATGAGGTTCGGTTCTCCAAGATAATAGAGATAATGGCTACCCTTGAGGCATCAAGTAAGAGGACTGACAAGGTTTTCCGAGTGCTGCTGCTAAAGTAAGTTGGTGATGTTGCTTCCCTCTTTTGAGCAGAGTTTCTTGCATTAGAACTTGCCTTCTTGATCAATTTGCACTTCAACTTCTTCTCACTCTGCTGAGCTGTTATTGTGCCACAATGCAATGGCCCCTGTGTTCCTCAGAGGTTCTCTTTTGCTCTTTGCTCTCAGGTACCCACACAATGAGCACCTGCACCGGCTCTATGGGCATTTCCTTACGCATGTGAGGAGTGACCCATGGACAGGCTCCAAATTCATAATGTGAGTTATGTGAGCCTGGCTTGCTGTTTGGAGCTTATGACTGAGACTAATGGTAGCAAGCATGCTCATGCGCACATGCTAGTAATGCATGGGAGATGGAACTATTCACATCTACCGCGTTTTACAATTCCCAAGTACACTTCCTTTCCTGATCCCAGGGCTGCAGATAAACTGGAGGAGGAGGAGGAGAAAGCAGGTGCTCTTGCTGCAGGAGGAGATTCTGGGAGCTTGGTGACAATGTGCCGCAACGTTGGCATCACAGTGATCGATTCATCAGGTAAGGTCTTCCTGCACATGAACTGAAGCGGTGTCTAAAGGAAAATCCGATCCTGACCATGAGCTCACCTCTTGCTCAGTGAGATTTTCCTTGTAGCAGGGCATCCGGTTCCAGGTCCTGCTTGCCTTGCGTGCCTCTCTGATCTCATTTATGTGTCCTTGCAAGTCAACTGACTGCCAGAGGACCTTTGTAAGTTGTTTGAATGCTGGCACTACAGGCACCATGCTCATCGCCGACAAGAATGCGCAAGGCATCTTCAAGTACAAGAAGGGTGAAATGGAGGGCAAGAACGTCTCCATGCTGATGCCTCAGCCCTTTGCATCCCGCCACTCTGGCTACGTGCGGAACTATGTGAACACTGGTGAGTGTCAGTGAGGTATCTACAATTCCCTGAATGCTGCATACCTCACTTGTCATCTCTCAGCAGAGCAGTTGAGGCAGTGACATGCATGTCTTGTGACCTGCAGGCAGGAAACGCATCCTGGACATGCAGCGGCAAGTGCTTGGCCTTGACAAACACAGGAAGGTCTTTCCCCTAGACCTCAAAGTTGTGAAGGTAAGTGGGGGGGAGCACTTGTGCAATAAGCTAGTTCCCCACATGCTTCCTTATCTCAGCACTAATGCGTGATACATTACTTTGGAGGAGAGCACTGAGCAGATTTCTAGTCCTAATTATTTGCAATTTCCTGAGTGTCCTGTGTGGCATCTGGCTTTGAAGCTAAGATGCTGAGGGTAACTTCACGTTGTTACAAATGACTGGTACGTTGTGCCTGGCTTGTGCCACTTAACCACTTTTGTGCACAGGTGGGCGGGGTTGGTCATGACTCTGTCTTCCTTGGAGCGCTGAAACCCTCCACGCCTCCTCCTGGCATCATCCGTGTCTTTTGCTTGCCCTCAGGCATGGTGCTCTCCACCAATGAGGCTTTCTTTGAAGGTGAACCGGAGTCCCATAGTACACTGCTGCTGAAGTCTAGAGATTGTCTCCTTCTTTTGTCTCAAAAAGGTTTCTCTGCACTTGCATGCACGCAGTAAATGTCACTTGCATTGCTCATTCCTGTCTCTACATTGCACTGACAGCATTTGCCTTCTTGGCTGCAGCATTTGCCAAGTCCGGCCATGAGGTTGAGGGGCGGCTCTTGCCAGGTTTGGCTCGCGACCCAGATGTCATGATGAAGCTGCTTGAACGAGCAAATACAGCCCCCTTGAATGAGCTTGTCGGAGGCCAAGTGCAAGAAAAGGACATTTACATGCTGCACAAGTTCCTGGACCCAGTACAAGTGAGTTTCCTGTGAGATTCAAGCCTGCTGACTTTGACTGTAATTACTCGTGTTCGAGCCCCTTTCTGAAATTGTTTCCTTGTTTGATGCTCTTCATTCCGAACCCAAATTTGCACTTAATCAGTCAAGGGCTGGAGGTTGTGTTCACACTCTATCATTAACTCTATGCTTTCTTCATGTGCAGGTTGACATAACGGTCGGGATGGGCGGCACAGATGCATCGAGGCTCTTCAACTTTGACCTCAGGTGTGCTGCAGGGTCTCAGGCGATAGCATGTTGCAGGCCTGCTGACTGTGCAATGTTTCACAGATTTCCAGTTTGATACTTCTACTAGAGAAGACATGCACCTTCTTGCTCAGAGTTTGCTTATTTGACCCCCTTAAAATTGCCCTCTCACTGTTTCACATGCATACACACACAGGCTCACAAAAAGCCAGGGGCTGCTAATGGCAGCAGACTCTAAGGGGCGCCTGGTGTGGATGAACTCAGAGATGCAAAGGACCCTGGGCATTGCTGAGGACAAGGTATGTTATCACTACTGCTGTGTGTAAGTTAGTAGGCAAATATCAGCTGGTTTGCATTGAGCTTGCATGATATCCAGATACCCAGCCTGCTCACGCACAGAAACACACAGGAAGCACACAATGCATGCAACTTGTGGTGCTTTCTGGAACAAAGCCTGGCTGAGGGCCCAGAGGTGAACTGTGAAAGAATCAATCATTGTCATGTTTGGTAAAGTGGGCAACCTAAAGGACACCGATGAACTCCTTGCCCCCGTGCTTGTGTGCAGGACGTAACCAAGATGGACCTGTCCACCTTGACTCCCCCACCATACTCCCTGCTGCACAGCAGATGGATCTGTGAGCCATCTGCAAGCATCCCCAAGCAGAGCTGCAGGTGCGCATCTGTCCATAGGTTTCATGGGGTGTGTGTATAATCTTAGAAGCAGGCAGTGCAGAAATGCCAGAGGGACACATCCAGGACACCATGCATTTCAGATTGCCAGTGGGTCTTTGACACAGTCAAAATTCTATCACCCTGCCTGCATGGAGTAGAATGAAATACTTGCTGCGTCGTTGTGTGGCAACAACATGTAGCCTGACCTTGAAGAAACCGCTAGAACAGCCCCTTCCTTGCCAACCCATCTTCGTCCTGCCTGATGCATCAGGAGCGGGGCAACTGTGGCGATGTCAGGTGCCAACAAGGTGCCCATCCCTGTGAAGCCCAGAATAGTGTCCAGAGAGGTATGGCCTTGGCCTATCTGTACAGTGCTTCCCTCATTATCAATACCTGCACGTGCACACTCAAACTAATGAATAGCATGCTGCAAAGCAGCCTACGCATGTGAGACAACCAGGATAACCCCCATTAATAGATCCTCAGCGTGCACACTTGATGATGTGCCCATCAAGCCAGCTTTGGTCACCTGTGCTGTGCTGCATGCATTAGGTGGAGGACACCGTGCTGTATGCTGTGCAAGTGGACTTGTCCAGCTGGGAGGCCGGTTTGGAGGAGCGCCAGCTGGAGTTGACGCTGGACATGGAAGGCAACGTCCTGCAGACGAATGGCGCACAGACATCCTTGTTTGGTTTCAGGTGATCATTGCTGCTGGAGTGGACCTGTATCAATTGCATGCGACAGGAACTGCTCTTGGGCCCAAGTGTAACAGTCTGAACTTGAAGGCAAGACTTACTTGCTAAGCTGTGGAAAGGTCTACCAGACGGCATGCAACTTACTCCTGCCATTCTATACCATTCTGCACAGTGTGGGCCAGCTTTTGGGCAAGAATGTCTGCAGCTTTGTGGACGTGCTGGCACAGCTTCAGGGCGAGCTACAAGGTGTCCTGGCCAGCATGGCAGAAAAGGTGGGTGTGCTGTGAAGGTGCTTGAGTGTTTCAGATAGAGCATGTCTGTGAGCGAGTATGCTTGTGCTTGCTCGGGTGCACAAGTGCACACACATATATGACCATGGGACTCACGCTCCAACCATGCCCTCACGTGCAGGTCACACACAAGCCCGGGTACTCATGGAGAGTTGGCGTGCATCCCCCCATCATTAAGCCCGTGGAGCAGATGTCTGCAATGCAGATCAAGGCAGGTGTCACAGCAGGCTTGCCAAGCTTCACTACCCTTGCTACGTTTTGCGTTTGCCTCATTTGCTTGGCCCCACTAACATTACCAGCATTGTCTCTGACCCAGACAGACAATAGAAGGAAACTGGGAAGCTGTCCAAGATGTACTCAGGCTTCCAGACTCTAGCCCTTGCTTGAATCAGGCATGCAGTGTCTGAACACTTCACACAGGTTCTTCAATACAGCACCCGGCCTGCCGTCATGACGATGAGGCTGATCAAGGAGACTGATGACCAGATTCCAGAGATAAAGATCATCCTCTACAAAGCATCCTTGGTAAATTTGTAGCATGATTACAGACTCGTGCTTGCTGTGTGCTAGGCCATTGACCTCACTCTGGTTCCATGGAGTTTGATCTCAACTCTTGGCATGCTCAAAGAGCAGAAAACCAGGGGTGTTTATTGCAGTGCTTGTTTCCAAATCAGAACAGGTTGAGGATCCAGTCTTCTTAATTTTCAATGTCCTGCCCTCAGCTGGGTGCTGTGCTCGAGATGGACATGCACGGCTGTATCACCAATTCCAGCCTCTCCCCCCTAGACCCAACAGGTAAGACTTTTTTTTTGGGGCAGGCTTGCATTGTTAGTGTTTTGTGGCAGCCTTCTGTAGGCTGGATATAGTCACTCATGCAAGGCTTTTCAATTGATTGTGCATCTTTTCCGCTAACTTTAGATGCCGATGTGAGAAAGAAGCACTGTGAGTGTGTGTGAGTGCTATTTCTGATGAGCCTCAACCCACAATACAAAAGGGCCTGGCCTTTGAAACCCCCTTGCAACTTAACACTCTTTCCGCTACCCACTTGCAGGCTACCTGTTTGGCTGCAGCAGTGAAAGCATGCACCGTCGGCACATAAGACACTTTCTTGACCTGCAGGGGAAGGGTCCAGAGTCCCTGCTGCAGGATGAGAAGGCAAGTGTACAAATTGTGCGGCTGATTTCGGCCCAAGGCATTTTCTTGTGTAGATGGGTGTTGTGTGCAGTGAAGCTATGTTGCTTGAGTCTGAAGGAAAGCCACTGGGGAGAAAAAAAGTGTTTGAAGCATTTAATGAGGGGTAAGAATCTGAGGAGGATCTCTTTGGGCAGCTCCATCTTCATCCAAAGCCCTCCTTACTGCCAGTGCACTCCATGATCTTGTTGCACAGGTGAGGGGCGCCATGAAGAAAGGTTCTAGCATGGGAGCTAAGGTCGGCCCTCTGAAGGTCCTCGATGGCTTCCATGCGGATGGTTCCTCAATGCAACTCAGCCTGCTGGTGCGTTCAGAGTGCAATGCGCTCATGTGCTTCTTCAATGGTTCTCAGGTGCTCCTGGAGAAGTGCTGCCAGGCAGTAGAGTGAAGTGTGCACATTCATGAAAGGAGGTCTCCTTGTAAAACCCTCAAGCAGCTGATGATTCTGAATCCTTCAAGGACTTGCCTGTGCAGCCGCACCAACTTGCCGGCATGTGCTTTGATCACAAACCCTTCCCTTATTTGGCTGGGCCTGGTGCAGTGTGCAATACACTGATGATGCACTGAGAGTGGCAGAAACCCGTGCTTGCTGTACACAGGCAGTCACCTTGAATGGAAAGCAACAGGTCATGAAGTGCAGCTTCAAGGATCCCCAAAAAGGAGATGTGGACGTGTTCCGGTGAGCAAGAATGACAAGGCTTGTGCGTGGAAGCCAGAAACTTGCAGTATTTGCTGCTTGCAAGCAGAGCCTTCTTCATGATCAGGCAAAGCCTGGGTTGGGTTGCCTGTACAGTCAACCACTGAAAAGCAATGAGAGTGCGTTGGTGGCATAACAGGTTGGGGCAATGCAAGAGGTGAATCAATTTAGAGACTTACTGGCTTTCAGGCTGATTGCAAGCACCCAGGTGAAAGGAGAGGTCTTACTGTGCATGCACTGCTTGCAGGGACACTCTGAGGGCAGCCAGGCAGAGGAGGGACAGTGCAAAGCCATGGCTGCCAGCCCCTGAGACCAAGGCAGAGTATGGCAAGGCAACCCTTCCTGTGCCCACTGCACTCAAGGGCACTGACAACAAGGCCGCTGGTCAAGGTGGCGACGGGGCGAGACCAAAGGTCAAGTTCATGGTAAGAACTCATCTGCTTAATTTTCTTGTGCCCATCCCCTGTCTGCAGGTTCCAATCACTGCATGCCAATCAGCCATGCAGTATGATCATGATCCTCAATGTTGCTGGTGCTCCCTTATTCTTGCAGGTGGACACGGAGAGTCTGTATCCAGGAAAGAGTGAGGCAGGCGGCAGCATCAGCAGTGGCAGCAGCACGCTAGAAGATGATGAAGGGACAATGCAAGGGTCTTATGAAGGGGAGGGAGAGGGAGAGCGGCAGCAGTTCGATCTGGATGACCCTTCTGGGAATGAGGCAAGTATCGAAGGGGACATGGTTGGGCTAGCCTTTTACACTCACCTCCTAGCTTAGCATAGTTTCGGCTGCATACCTGCACTGAATCATCCTCAGTGAAGGTGCATCCGGGTGTACGCTTGTGCATGTTGTGTGTGTGTGT
>QFBH01000590.1:22177-32757 GCA_004335885.1 Dunaliella sp. M2 | reverse complement strand
CATGTCAGCACCTGGTCCAGCAGCGAGCTGGGGTGTGTCATTGTTGCGGCCTCAACAGATCACAGCTTGGCCATCATGGCTTGCGCGGTGCCGCTCTTGTTCAGGGGCTGCTCATCAGCCAGGCCTGCAAGCAAAGCACAGCAGAAGCATGCTGTGCTGCACATGCAAAGCAAAAGAGAAGCATGCTGTGGCACTGCTCAGCCAACAGAAGCAATAATGACCAAACAAATCACACCCAGGGCTGCCTTGCACAGTAGTAAAGAAGCAATCACTCGCACGCACCAGCCTCGCGCATGTAGCGCTGGAAGCGCACGGTGATCTCAGGCAGCGTGGCGTAGGAGTTGTATAGGATGCCGCGCTTCTCGCACTCATCCTTCACGATGGCCGCGATGGCAGGGTAGTGCATGAAGCTGATGGCGGGGAACAGGTGGTGCTCGATCTGCGTGTGTGCAAGCATGCATGTTGGGGTTAGGTGCGCATGCATCAGTGTGTGTGTGTGTGGGGGGGAGAGGCTTGCGTGCGTGCCCAAGTCCGCGCATGCACACACAGCAAAACAAACGTATATTGCACATTTGTGCAAACGTACCTGCAGGTTCAGGCCGCCCGTGAAGAAGTTGCCGATCACACCGCCCCAGTTGGCTGAGGTCAGCACCTGCTGCACACCCCAGTCACGCTGCGCGCACCAATGATGGGAGACACGTGTGTATGTGTTTAGGTGAGCAGCAGTGATCCGAGACATGTGTGTGTGTTTGCTGAGGTCAGCACCTGCTGCACACCCCAGTCACACTGCGAGCACAAAAGATGGAAACATGTGTGTCGTTGCCATACAGCGAGTCCCATACACTTCAACCTCCCCCATAGAGAAGAACACTATGTTTTGTACACACCTGCAGGGTGTCGTTGTCATACAGCGAGTCCCGCGTGGGCCCCTCCTCCAAAGGCTTTGCCTCAGGCACGTTGTGTGACACTGCATGTGTGTGTGTGTGTGTGTGTGTGTGTGTGTGTGTGTGTGTGTGTGTGTGTGTGCATGCGCGTGCGCGCATGTGTTTATTTCTCTCACAAGGTAGCAAAGAGCCCCCTCAGCATGCGCAATCATTAGAATGGTAACTACAAGAGGATCAGGTGCAGATCAAATGCGCAAACGTGAAGGCCAGCACAGTGCACCGCGCACATACAACAATAACAGCAAAAGTTCCAGTAAGCGCACCTGCGAAGGTGGAGGCCAGCACGATGGACTGCACGAACAGGTAGGCAGAGGCACCGCTCAGCATGGCCCAGGGCCCATGCAGCCACAGGGGCAGGCCGTACAGCATGCCGTAGTGCGCCAGCTTGCCCAGGATCTGCATGTACACATGGAGAAAGGAATTATTGCTTTGAGAGTGGAGGTGCTCACGCAACGTTGTGACCATGGCGTTTAAATAGTGCCTGTCAGCACATGGCTAGGCCGGACAGCATGCCGTAGTGCGCCAGCTTGCCCAGGATCTACGTGCATGCGCATTTTTAATCTTAACGCGTGTGCACTTGGGTGTGCACGCAGCCACTCACCACGCTGGCCTTCTCTTCAGGCGCAGCTCCGTACAGTGTGGCTCCCACAGTGCGGTTGTCGAACAGACCCTGAATGTCGCCCGCTTGGAAGACGAGGTTCAGGAAGGGGAAGGTCAGCCACATGTAGCTGCGAGCAAGGAAGGGGCGAGGGCATCATTAGTAACAAATATTAGGGAAAAATGTGACGTGAGGAGCACAGCTTCAGGGCACAACAGCCCTGCAGGTCATTACTGACAGAATGCAAGCACAAGATGCTTGTGGGGGGCCAACGCAGTAGAATAGATCCCTGCACAGTTCATGTGCAGTACCGGAAGCCTTGCCACAGACGAAGACAACTGGGTGTGGTGGAGGGGTGCTGCTTCTCACTTGGTTCTGAGACAACCAGTGCAAGAGGCAGCACCCCTCCACCCCATCGACAGCTGCTGGTCCGGGGGCTGCCTGTCTTATTTGCATAAAAGCAGCAGCAGCAGCAGCAGCAGCGTGCCCAGGAGCTTGACACAAACAAGACACACACAAACAAACCCCACACCGCCAACACTCACAGGTGCTGGTACTGGTGGTACCAGTAGCGTGCTCAGGAGCTTGACACACACAAACAAACCCACACCACCAACACTCACAGGTGCTGGTACTGGTGGTACCAGTAGCGTGGCTGGCGCGCGTCAAAGCGCAGGATGGGGAACGCATTCACCACGTCTTCATCAAACGCATCGTCGTTGCAGTGGATGTGGTGGGACACCTGAGGTGAGGGGGCGCATAGGAGCGTGATTGAAGTGTGTGTGTTTGGGGGTGTCCTGTGATCTGATGCACCCGCATGCGTGCACACAAGCAGACACCATGCATGCCCTGACAAGCGCGCGCGCGCACCCATCCACCCACCCACACCCACNNCACACAGCAGTATGCTGTTGAGCCTCAAACTCAGCGCACCTGGTGGTGGTAGCGCCACATGAGAGAGGAGCCGCCTGTCAGGTCGTCAGTCAGGCCCATCAGCTGGTTCACCCACGGCTTGGTGCTCATGGCGCTGTGGTTCTGCAGTGATGAGTGGTCAGGCCTGTGTGTGCGTGTGCATGCCCGTGTGAAAGCAAAATGGAGCTTCTTCAAAAACAGCACCAACTCTCACTGATGCCAGACCACATATAACAACCCATCCAGCCACACATGATGCATTCTAAAACTCACCGATCCAAGCACCCGCCAGACCCAGCATGGCGCCCGTGAGGACATTCGTGTCGTATGCAAACGCAAGGTAAGACAGCAGGGAGGCGCCGATGACCTGTGCAAGCAGTCAGGCAGTGTATGATAATTAATGGACAAATGCATGGATGAATGAGTGAATGTATGGCTACCTTTAATTTGTGTCAGGCCTCTCATACATTCAAACGGAAGGATTGCGCCAAATAAAAAACGCTGGCACACACACAGCGCTCACCGTGGCTGCTGCGCCCTCGCTGCCGCTGCGGTGCGCGCCCTGCGCCTCCGTGCCACCAAACACCTCCTTGCGCACGCGCTCACGCACGGTGTTGTAGAACTGCATGCATTCCATAGGAAAGGAGAGGGGGATGAGCAGAGCATTGCGCGTGTTTCACCCTACTGCCAAGTGTGCAATTGCCGGCAGCAGACAATTCCGATGCATCCAGCGCAAGCAACTTTGGCCTTCTCCGGCGCACATTTGAGCATAAACACACGATTCATGCATTCTTCCGCTCTTGTACACACACACTTTTGCGCATGCCCACCACATCATGTAATCTGTCTAAATCCACACTGCTACCACACAGGCACACTCACGTCTGAGTCGTTGGGGTAGGGCGCGCGAGGCACAGCATCCAGGGGGAAGCCCTCCAACACTGGCAGGCGCCTCAGGTGAGAGACTGTGCATGCATGGCGAGGTTGAGATGATGAGAGGTGAGATTGGCAAGTGTGCAACGAGCACTATCGACGCTCCTGCAGGAAAGTGGCTTGTGGCTTCAGGGTCACAGCCTTGTGCGCTATGATGCCCATCAGTCCATGTTCCTGATGGGAAACATAGCACACAAGGCCTTTCCCTGCATAACACGAGCTGCTAAACCCTCCAAAATTGGTGAACAAGCCGAACCAGTCAGCTGGTGCTGTGCCGTGAGTAGTGAACGCTTGGGATAGCGCGCCTTTGCGGATTGCAAAGAAGGGGTCATGTGTGCTCTGTTCCTTGCTGACAGTGAGACCTTCATCAGCAGGGAGCAGGGCACACGAGACCATTCCCTTGATTCAGACCAACCGCGCTTCCCAGCAATCAGTGCTGCGCCTGCACACCCACTCCACCTGCACACCCATCCCATCAACAGCCCACCTGCAACGTCTGGCCGCAGGTGGTAGCTCTCAAACAGGGCAGTGCAGTCACGTCCGATGGCCAGGTTGATGAGCCAAGAGCCGCCAGGGTGGCGAGCGATGTAGGGCGTGAGGTCGTACGCCACACCCCTGCGTGGAGGGATTGAACGTGTGATAGTATGCGTGCGTGTATGTGTGTGTGTGTGTGTGTGTGTGTGTGTGTGTATGTGTGTGTGTGTGTGTTTCGGGGGAGGGCAGCGGGAGGGATTGGACGTGATATGTTTGCAGTTGAGGTTGGGGTGCAGTAGCATACCCACTGATCCGCATGCACATTCACGCATCTGTTTGGCATCAGATGCAGTCCAGCTGAAAGAAGTAGAGGAAGTGGCAGATTGGCTGTGACATGAACCCTGACACCAAGCTTGAGCTCTTTTAATCGTTATTTGTCCTGGTGCTCAAATTGTTGGCTTTAACAAAACCAGCACCAAAACAACTAACGACCCTCCCAAGCAATGCATGCTAAATAAGAAGATGAAGCCCGTTACTCCAAAGACAAGCATAGACATGAGGTTTGACCAGGTGTACACTGGCCAATCAAATGCCAAGCTCCCCTTTCACTAACAGCGAAGACCTCACCTGTACACTGTCCACTTAAACTTCTGCCATTTGGGGTCCTCCCATGGATCGCCACCTGCACAGGGCAAGGAGATCACACAGGCTAACACTGTGAGGTTTGACACTCCACAGAGAGCATGTCAGGTGCACAGCGAGACAAGATTACAGAACGTGCCAAGCACCAGGGACTCTTCAAGGGGCAAAGGCAATGCATCATAGGGAAATGTAGCAAGGCGCGTGCTCTGCCAGGGAACGCGTCCTAACCAACACACATACCCTCACCTGATGGGATGGGCTCTGGCTGTTGCTGCTGTGCCATCTGCTGCGCAGGCCTCTCGGACAGCACGCGCGTGGCCACGCTGCCAGCAGCTCTCTTGGCGCCCAGGTGCTGCTGCCTGCGGCTGAGCTGAGCTGCCTGCGCGCATTGTGCAGCGTGTGCGTGCATTGATGGTGGCCAGATGATGGTGTGCATCACAGCGAGGAGCGAGTGGTTGTGTGCGTGCAGTGTAAGCGCTTGTGCTCTGGCTACGAGCGCTTGAGGTAAAGCATGAGGTGCAGGTGGCCTCGTGGCAGCCAGGGAGCGCACGAAGAGCATCAGGACACGAGACACTGCCACGCACATCTGTGGCCTCACCCTCAGCTGCTGGGGCAGTGGTGCGGGCGCTGCTGCCTGCGCATGCCGCGCGCAGGCAGTCCTGGTGCTGCCCGCAGTGAGGGAGGGTGATGGGCCACTGAGCAGCATGTTGTGTAAGTGTTAAATAGAGTGTGGTAAGCAGCGGACACGCTGGTGTGGATAAGACTTTCAGGTGGGGCGAAGGATAGGCCAGCAATCAGTTAAAAATTTAGCATAACACTGAAAAATGCATCAGCAAGTCCCAGCTGCTTTTGAGGTGAGGGCGCTGTCTCACCCTGGATGTGTTCCCTCTGCTGGCCATCTCTCTGTGTTCTGTGCCTCCTTAATCTCGCAATCTCACTTCCTGAAGCCAATGGGACACTTCCTGCATGCCTGTAAACGCACGCTGACCGCTGACCCTTCCTGCACACAACCGCGCAGGCGCTGGGCATCGCACACCATGCGAGGAGCCTCGCACTGGACCTCAGCCTGGCAGGAATAGCAGCCATAACGCCACACCAGCTCAAAGGTGGGGTGTGCAGGTGGCATTCGTGCATGGAACTGCGGTCAACCCTCTTTGACTGCAAGTTACGCTTACGATTGATGACGCACCTGGCTTCTAGGAGCATGGATTTGTGCACCTGCACGCTCTGTCTTGGTTGTTTGTTTATTGTGAGAGGGCATCCCTCAGGATTTCCAAGCCACCAACACCTTGCGCGCCTCTCCCCTTGCGCAAGAGCAAAGTACGCGCTGGACTTGAGCAAAGTGCAATCCCACCATACACGCCAGCAGGGCTGCCCATTGGCGCAAGGCGCAAGATCCTGCATGCGGCCATGGCAGCGACCGCTGCGCTTCAGCGGCAAGCCGCCCAGCAGTGAGTGCTCTCTTTTGAATTCAAGAGGTTAAGCCCTGGCTTTCCCTGCCTGGCAGTCGCACTACTAGTACAATCAACAAGATTCAGCCACACATCATGAAGCGGTCTCAACCGCTGTGTGAATTGCTAGAGCAATGCAAAAATGGTTTGAGCACCGTTGCTAAGATTAATGGCTGACATCCATTCTGCCGCAAAAGCACAATTCAGTCAGGGTCTCCCAGCCCAGCAAGCAAAACAGGTTGGAAATCCAACGGTTCAGCCCTGCAGACGTTTTAGTGCTCACACCCCTTTATCCATCACTCTGCACACAGGCAAATAAGCCAAGTCCCAAATGCCACACTACCCTTTGTTCATGAGCTGCAGCCCCCTCCTTTGCACAGCAGAAGCGGTGCAGCTGGCCCTGCACACAATGGCAGCGCGAGCAACAGCAGCGGCAGCAGCAGCAGCGAGGGAGCAGCCAAGTTTGCCTGCTTCACACAAGCTCACACGCACAGCCACTGTAGCCACCCACAGCAACAGCCCAGCCCGGCCACCTGCACACCCACCACACACGTGCTGCAGCACAGTGGTGTGCAGCCCAACTTCGCAGGCCACTCAAACCATACAGCAGGCACTCCAGCACCCCATGTGCACGCAGCAGCCACTCCAGCAACCCATGTGTACGCCTCACCAGGCCAGCAGTGCCCACACTTGAGCACCCCCAGCGCAGCAAGCCTGCCCCCAGGTCACACACCCACAGGCGTGGTTCAGCCCAGCCCCCACCCCAACGCCAACACCCCTGCTGCTGTCGCAGCAGGTTGGGCCCTTGGCGCACAGCCAAACGGCCACCACCCACATAACCATCAGCCCTGCCAGCAGCAGCAGCCCCACCACAACAACAGCCACAGGAAGAGGAAGGCGGAAGGGCAGCAGCCACACGCGCCACAGCACACCACTTTTCACGCCACCAAAACTGCCACCCCCACACTGCAGCAGCACCATGTGCTGCGTGCCTCCAACTCAAGTCACACACCCCATGTGAGCCACCCCCAGCCCACACCCACCAACCCCATCCCCAGCAGAGGCACTAAGAACACCCGCCAGCCCCGCCTTGACCCTCCCACTGCCAAGCGGGGTGGTGTAGCAGCAGGCGTATGCTTCAGCCCCATGCACTGGGCCTCCATGCGTGGCCCTTCACAGCTGCTGTCCCCACCCTCTCTCGCGCGCGCTCACACGTGCAGCCACGCCAGCAGCAGAGATGTGCACGCTAAAGTGGGGGCGGCTGTGAGTTACAACATGGGCAGGCTGCTGGGGGATGCGCCGCTGGCCTGTGATCGGGAAAAGGGTGCGGGCGGCAGCGGTGGTGGTGCGCAGGGAGCTACTGCTGCTGGTGGCACTTCTGGGTGTGGGGACAGCGCTGGCAAGGAAAACAGTGCAAATGGGGGGCACGCAGGACAGGGAACTGATGGTGGGTGGCAGTGCGCACAGCGCGCGGGAGAGCTCGCACTGCTGGACAGCCTGTATGCTCCACCAACAGTAGCTGCTGCGCCACGCAGTACTGTTGCTGCTGCTGTCGCTGCTGCGCCACATAATAACACTGCTGCTGCTGCTGCGGGTGGGCACCAGATTGCAAGGCCCAGCACGTGTGGTGGGGGCAGGGGAAGAGCAGCAGCTGTGTCACACCTGGGTGGTGGGAGTGCCGTGTATTGCAGGCGGCGAGCAGCAGCAGCGGTGCCGCAGCTGGAGGTGGATGCTTTTCCGGAGGCGCATGCTTGTGCGCAGCCACACAGCGCTGACCAGCAGGAGCCACACCAGCAGCACCACCATCCACACGAGAGCAGTGGCAACACGAACCCAGCAAACACTACAGCAGCAGGGCAGCGCGCACGCAGCTTGGCAGGCAGCAGCTTCGTAGAGCAAGGCTGCTCGCTGGCGCAGTGGCAGGTGTGTGTGTGTGGCAGATGTGCTTGCCCCTCTGTGTGTGTGTGTGTGTGTGTGTGTGTGTGTGTGTGTGTGTGTCTCAAGCCCAATGCAGTGCTGTAACCTTGGCGGCTTTGTTTGCAGAAAGCTGTGCTGTGAATGCCATGCCTTAAAACAGAGCTGAACAACAGAAAAGCGTAAAAGTACACACACGGTCACACACACACACACACCAGGTGCGGCTGCGTGGCTTGACAGAGGAGCTGGCAGCGACGGAGGCGGTGGCAGCAGAGCTGCGGGCAATGGTGGCGCACGCGCAGCGTGAGTGCGTGCGCCTGGGTGGGCAGCCCCAGCAGTCAGGCTGTGCCTGAAGTGCGCTAGTCAAGCCCTGGGGGGGCAGCCTGGGTGACTGACTGCGCTGGAGTTTGTGCTGCGCCCACACCCAGATTGTTTACTCTGTGAAGCACTGTGAGCGCGCGTGCTCGCCCCAGCAGCTCATGATGAGCCTCATGGAGTTTCGAGTGTCACGCGTGTCACTGCGCTCACAGCTCCAGTGCCTTCAACCGCTCCTCCAGCAGTGCCGCTGCTGCGCGCTGGTGTGGCTGCAGCTGCAGTGGCATGCCTGCAGCGTTGTGGTGCAGAGCGTGTTGCTGGCACGCTTGCAGGGTGCCTGCGCGCAACCGTGCGTGTGTAATTGCGTGACTTTGTATGTGCGCATGCGCGTGTGTTCTTAATATGCCCGGATCTGAACAGTGAACGCGTGTGGTGCTCTTCTGTGTTGCAGAACTTCATATCTCTTGGCCCTTTAATGTGCTTGACGAGTCTTGGAACCGATTGAAAATGTGTGAGCGAACCAGTGTGACGAGCACTCATGGCACTAAGTTCGTTTAACAGTTGAAGGCATTGTGTCATGATGCAGGAAGACGTGAAGCTCAGCGGAAGGTTAAAAGCAGGCTGCTCTCTTCAAAAGTGCTCACCGCTAACACGCAGGAGCTGCACTGCCACTCTCCTGAAATTGATGTCTTTCATGCGCGCCAGGGCCTCACACACCTGGGTCACAGAAATAGCAAAGCTTTTGAAGTAGCACAAAGCAAGACAGGACAAGCAGTACTCTGTCAAGCGAGAAGGAACACATGGGGCATGCTCAAACCATCCATCCGTTGTCACTCATGCACAAAGGCCTCACTCACCTCTTGGCAGGCCTCACGGTCGCATCGCACCACACCCAGCCTGGAGAATGGACTATACCACTTGACTGCAAACAAGTGCGCGCATGCAACAGGGAGCGGCATCAAATGAGCATGAATCTATTTCAGGAGCACCGCTAACTGCATTCCATTCCATCGCGTGGATGATGCTTGAATGATACAGGACCTTCCCTTTGGCAAAATGACTCTTAAAAGCAGAGCAAGCACGCTGCACATGTGCTGCACATGTGTGCTGTGCCTTCAGCTCACCTTGCAGCGACATCAACAAGCTCCCAAGGCCCACATCACCATACTGCGCCTCTAGGCTGTCCCTGACTGCCTTCAGCAGGCCCTGCTCGTCTGCACGCAGAGTTTTAGGCAGTTAGAAAGTGGCGGTTCCTGCTCTCCAGCACAGCAAGCAATGCAGTGAGAGCTTGATGGCAGGAATTCTGAGCAGCAGACACCACACACTGCCAGAAACTTGCTCTGCCAAGTGATGCACATGTGGATGATTGATGATGTGTGCCACAGGAACAGGGGAATGCATAAAAAGCGCGTGCGTGCGCATGCTGCAATGTACTCACTGAGGCCTTCCGCTGCCCGGCCATCCTTCCAGTCCAGGCGTATCAGCAGGTACCTGAGTGCATGTTAAAATGATACTTAGCATGCACTGTGCCATGCAGCGAGTGATTGTGTTCGCAGGGCACGCGCGCACATGCATGCAAATGCACAACTACCACGCTCACCTGTTCTTGAACCTGACCATTGGACCACAGGCGCTGGCGCCGAGGTCCTCCTGATGTGAGAATGAAAACGAATTTCCAAGTGGTACCGCAATTACAAGAATTGGTTGTAATTTCAGGGCAATCGCAAGTGCTTTGCACAAACGCATGAAGCTTGAGGTGTGAGAGTGTGGCAGCTGAAAGTAGACTTCCTGGGGAGCAGAATGGTGGGTGGATGAGGCGCTGGCGTGCATGTTCAGCGCAAGAGCGTGCAAAATTTGGTGATGGAATGGCTTGAGAAGCTGGTGAGGCATGCTCCTGAGGGTGCTGAACAATGCTGGGTGCATGCTGTGAGCGGGCGTGCATGTGCACGGCGCAAGTTGCCGAAAATGAGCGCTGATTGGCGGGAACCAGGGCCCTGCCTGGGCCAGAAAAAAGTCAGGAAAAAGGCTGTGTGAATCTTATGGCGCGGCGTGGGGGCAGGAGGGCTGGGAAGCCAGCATGCGCGCAGAATTTCTGTGAGTGCAGTCTGCATGCTGCACCACAGGCGCAGCTGAGCACACAGGCTTGTGCAGCAGCTCAAGCTGAGGAGTGCTGTATTTTTGGAAATAAGAGAGGCATGCATGGGTCAGTGCGCGGGAGCGATTCGCGCTCACACGCCCTCTCCGCGGGAGCTGAGACCGTGGAGACAAAGTTTAGCGCTTAGAATAAACATCTGCATATTTTGATGAAGCGCGGAGGCACGGGCGCGGGAGGGGTGCGAGTTTGTGTCCAGCTGTGGGCGGGGGGCGTTGCCGCACCCCCCCTGCTCACACATG
>QFBH01000589.1:6551-16551 GCA_004335885.1 Dunaliella sp. M2 | reverse complement strand
AGGGGTTGAGCACGAGGAATTGCTGGCAGAAACATTTGGGTCACAAAATGCATCATCATCATCATCATCATCATCATCATCATCATCATCATCATCATCATCATCATCGATCATTGTCTATGCAGGTTTTTTTCGTGGGCCGCAGTGGAGCAAAGAAGATCAGGGGCAACCCGCACGCTGCCAAGGTAGGCTTCGCTGCTCAGGGGTGCTGCTTCCATGTGTCTGCCTGAACATCAGACATCCGGCAAGACATAGCAGATGCTTTGGCTAAGGCATTTCTCAAAAATTGAAAGGCAAACTGTCCCTGTTGCATCATCCAAACTCTGCTCGCTCGCATTGTCGGTGCCTCTCCACAGAGTAATTTTGGGTATGATGACGAGAGAGGGGACTACAATGTGGTGCTGCACGACCACCTGGCCTACCGCTATGAGGTGTGCGTGTGGCAGTGTGGTTTCTTGGTCCTGGTTCTCTCTTCCTTCGTCTTTTTGTGGCCAGGTGTCTTGGCATAAGCATTGCTACCTCCCTGCCTAGGCTTTGAAAGGCCATGCTTGTATTGGGAGGTAGGTGGATTGAGCTGAAACAGAATGAGCAGGGCATTTTTTTTGCAATCTTTTGCAAGCCAAGCAATGCTGTCCTGGCAGTGGGGCTGACTTCACGGTCCATACACACTGTGCACCATGGCAGGTGCTGGGCATTCTGGGCAAGGGCAGCTTCGGGCAGGTGCTGAAGTGCCACGACTTCCGGACCAACATGCTCAGGGCGGTGAAAGTCATCCGCAACAAGAAGCGCTTTCACCACCAGGTGTGGCTGTGTGATTGGCATGTCCAGAATCTTTCAGCTCTCTGACAAGACACATGATTTTGGTGGCCTCTTCCATGCATAAAAGCTCACACACCTGCGTAACTGTTGCGAAGGCTGACTGCTGCATCTCAGTGGAGGTGTGCTGCTCACTGCTGTGAGGTCCACTCAAGACAGCACCTTGCTTGTGCGTTCATGCACTCTCGTAGGCACTTGTCGAGCTGCAAGTCCTCCAGTACTTGCGCGAAATGGACCCTGCCAACGAATCCAACTGCATCCACATCACGGTTCGTGTCCCCTTTCATGATTGTAACTTTGCAGATCAGTGTCTTCTTTCCCTGGCTAATCTGGAAAGTGCAACCGAGTTTAAATCCATGACTAAATTAGCACCTGCTGCTCCATCTTTGATCTACCTGCTCTAGTGCTCTCACTCGCAAAACGAAACTACGCTGTGCGCCACGCAGGACCACTTTGTCTTCCGCAACCACTTGTGCATCAGCTTCGAGCTGCTGGCCATCAACCTGTATGATTTCCTCAAGCACAACAACTTTTGCGGCCTCAGCATGGGCCTCATCAGGCGCTTTGCACAACAGGTCCTCGTGGGCTTGCGGTTCTTGAAGGTGAGCTTTGCACTCACCTTGTCTTCATCAGCATCACTGGTATCACTCAGCAGAACAGTTGCCGTTTGCAGAAGCGCAGGCTTAACTGAGTGATCCAAGCAATGCAGTGGCGCGGAATTGCATTCCTGAAAGGCGTGCAAAGCAAATGGATGCGTCCAGCACGCGTGCACGACTTAAATGTTGCCTCCAGCCTGCTTCTCAGGAATGCTTTTCCAAATGTGGCTCCTGCCTGCAGGCCCTGCGCATCATCCATTGCGACCTCAAGCCTGAGAACATACTGTTGTGCCAGCCAAACAGGTGTGTGTGCATTTGTGTGTGTCCCTGATCATCCATGCTTGTGCTCCTCTTTAAAGGCATTCATTTGGTGATGCTATTGATTGACACACCTTGCTTCCTCCTCGTATCTTTCTCGCTGCTTACTGACTCCTGGTGCTTTGCTCAACCATCCACCCGCCACAGGAGCGCTGTGAAGATCATCGACTTTGGTGAGTTCAAAGGCTCCTCCCGCAAGCGTGTTTGTGTGAACCAAGCTTCGCTTTTCGAGAGTTAGGTTGCAACTGCGCTAAAAGTGGAATTAACAGGATTTTGACTACAAAAGGTTTTGCTCATTAAGCTAATTGCAATTGACCGCATTCGCAGGCAGCAGCTGCTTCAAGGATGAGCGCGTGTACACCTACATCCAGTCGCGCTTCTACAGGTGTGTGGGAGTTGATGCACATCCAAGCAAATGCGCATGCTGGTGCACTGTTCGTTGTCTGGCCTAATCATTCACTTCAGCACGCACCTGCTCTTATCTTTTAAGCTACCGCTCATGAGAGCACTTTCACCTCCCAACACACAGGTCCCCTGAGGTCATTCTTGGGTTGCCGTACGGGTGTGAGATTGACATGTGGTCCTTTGGCTGCATCCTGGCTGAGCTGTGCACCGGCTGCCCTCTCTTCCCTGGTGAGCGCCTGGCTGTGCTTTACTTATGATGCACATCCCAAGCTCAAAATGGTGGTCCTGCGTGGCTGCTTTCCCCTTGTTTAAAACACTTGCTTAGACAATGTGCTCTGTCCTTTCTCATATCATCTATTGCACTGAGCTTTCCCTCTGCCTGCCATCTCTGTGACACATAGGTGAAGACGAAGCGGAGCAGCTTGCATGCATCATGGAGGTCCTGGGCCTACCCCCCCAGCACATGCTGGCAGCCGCATCCAGGCGTAAGCTCTTTTTCGACAGCAACGACAACCCACGCCCCACCGTGAACAGCCAAAACCGCACACACACGCCTGGTGCGTTTAGCTTGGTTATTTTTACTCAATGCTAATGCTTGCATTTGCTGCCTGGTTCCAGTGGAGAACCTCGGAGCAGTGGGCTGGCTTGCAGCCCAAAAAGACTCAAACAGTTCGTGAGTGGAGCTCCTGAGCGCCTGTGCTCCCTTGCTCATATACGCTTTCCTCTTGCTTTTCACCGTGCAGGTGCCACCAGCTTACGCAGCATCCTCAAGAACACAGACCCTGGGTTCCTTGACCTCATGGAGAAGATCATGAAGTGGGACCCTGCAGCCCGCCTCACCCCAGACCAGGTACGTGCTTGGGAACGCACTTCCTTCTTCCTGCGTTCTTTTCTCCCTTGGCTTACGTTCTTCCGCCTTCAGACTGCTCCAACCTTCCAACAATGAGGATTCAATTCTGGCCTCCAACTTCTCATGTTGCGCATCCTCGTTACGCTCACAAACAACGCACTGCGTGCAGGCCCTGCACCACCCCTGGATCGCCGGCAACGCAGCCGCAGCAGCTGCTGTGACCGCACCCAAGCCCCACCCGCCACCCTCCACCCCTCCCATCAGTGTGCCCCATGCCAGCAGGCACATGGCCGCTGTGCACAATCAAGCAGGAGGTGGGTGCATGGACAATGTTTGGTTGTTCTTTGTGCTAGCTCATATGTACAAGCACGCATGCTCTTGGTGCTTCAAGCCTTCATGCTTGTGTCGTGCGCACACAAGTGCTTGCATGCGCTCTGCATACATACACGCTGACTCATGCATTTGCTACCACCTGCTTGCTTGCTCACAGAGAATGGGACCGCTGCTCAGCCAGTCTCTGGCGCTGCAGTAGGCCTGTTGCAAGCACACGCGCTCCAGCAGCACAAGCAGCACCAGCTGCAACTGGCACAGCAGCAGGCGGCCCTTGCCAGCCAGCAGCAGCTCCAGGTGTGTGTGCACCTGTGTTGCTTTGTAATGCATTGCTACATTGATCCTTCAGGGGCTACATTTCGGCACAGTCAGCTGTGTGTCGGTGCAAAACCCTGATGGTTTCTGCACACAATTTTCTCACTCCTGGATTGGAGCTTTGCCTCAATGCTTACAACATCCCCCACATGCACATTCCTGCATCTCGTAACAGGAGGCCCTGCAGTACCAGCAGCAGCTGAAGGAGAAGCACCAGCAGCAGGTGGCACAGCTGAGACAGGCAGGCCTCCTACCCCCCGAACACCCTCCCCTTGCCACCAACACCAACACCAACACCAACACTAACAAGCCCAGCAGCTCTGCTGCACCCTACAGCAAGCAGCAGCACCAGGGGGCACACAAGGAGGGGGGCACAGCGCACCTGAGCGCGGGCGTGACCGGCCTGCACGGCAGCACAGCACAACATAGCAGCGCAGCGCAGCCGCGCGCAGGCCCACTCCACGAGCGCTCGCTCGAGCAGTCGGTGCGCAAGTCCCTCCAGGACAGCAGCAATGCTGCCCATGCCGCTCAACCACAACCTGACACAACAGCAGGAGCACAAGCACACCCACAATCCTCATCCCACCCACACGCCCCACACCCACCACCCCCACCGCACAACCACCACCACCACCAGCACCAACCGCACACACTGCACCCGCAGCTGTCGCTTCCCCACACGCACCACCAGCACTTCTCCCAGCACCAGCACCACCCTCATCATGGCAGCGCCTTTGAGGACGTGGCACGCAGGCTGGGCCATGGCCCTCAGTCCCAAGCACCGCTCCACCAGCCCCACCCACCAACCTCCGATTGCGCGCGCGCAGAGCGTGATGGCGGCAGCATCACCACCAGACAGTCCCAGCCCTCCAGCCACCATGCCAGTAATGATGGCCCTGCTGCTGACAGAGCTGCTGGCTCACACCACACAGACCCCCATTGCGCACCCCAACCCCCCACAAACTCATCATCCACCCTCCCAGCCCAACCAGAGCACTCCCAAGGCTCCACCACGACAGTCCCAGCCCCCCCCACTCCCCCGCACCCACCCCCTGACGCAAGCGCGCACGTGCGACTGCACTCACAGCACAGTCCCCACCACAGCAGCAAGCCCCCCTCCATGGACTCCTCCTCCCACTCACAACACACTGCAGGGGCCCCCAGCAGCAGCCACAGCCTGAGCAGCCCTCACGCCAGCACCAACACCAGCCGCAACAACAGCAGCGAGTACCCACAGCAGCAGCAGCAGCAGCAGCAGGCGCACAGTGGTGCCCTTCCCCACGGGCACTCCCTGCAACACTCTCACAGCAGCGGCAGCGAGGGCAGCAGCATCGCTAAGGGGCTGAGGGGCAGTGGGGGGCGGGAGCACATGGTGCCCACACTGCAGGGCATCACCCCCCCTAACGGAGGCGTGTTCCCTCCCTCTGGGGCCCCGCCAGCCGTGCCTCACAGGAACAGCATGCAAGAGGACAGCCCCACGGCACGCAGGTGGGCTGGTGAAGTGGCTGCATGCTGTTTTCGGGAGGTTGCTTTGGGAGTACTGAGGCGTCAGTGCGCGTGCTGTGGAAACAGAAGATTGCACCTTCAACTGACGTGAGAAGTGATGTGCGCCTGCCAACACAGGAAGTACGCGCAGTTTGGGCCACCCCCACTGTCACCCAGCTTGAGCGGGCCTCCGACACGAAGCAACCTGCAGAGCTCAACGATGAGGTATGGCGTCAGGGGTTCCGTCCGCTCATGCGCGCATGCAGGCCTGCTGTGTTTTGATCAGTTGTTCCTCAACACATCTGAATGTGCCACGCTGCAACACGTTCAAGGCTGCAGCTACTAAGAGTCCATCTCAAGTACGTCTTGGCCCAGTGGCTGAGTAAGCGGCAGTTTTACCTCAATCACATGTGCGCACAAACATGCAACACCCCACACGCAGAGCACACAACAGCTTGGACGCTGGCAGCGGTGGTGTCCTGAAGCACCCACTGGGGCCCAGGGTGAAGCCGCTGAACCTGTCAGGCCTGCAGGTCAGGATTGGAAGACAACACTTTTAACTGCAAATGAGTCTTCAATGTGTATGTGTCTTAGGGCTGCTCAACCTCAGCTTGCCAGCAAGTCACGATATTGTTTCTATCAATGTCTCTGTCCCTTGGTAACAGCCTGCTTCTGATCAGGCCCTTAACTGAGGACTGCACTCCCAAAATCTTTGCCTTCACTTTCACCCACTCGCTGGTGCGGTGACAATACTCATCAGCCACCAAACATGTGAAACACGCGCAGGGCATCCAGGCCACCAGCGCTGCCAACCCGCCCTCCACCGCCCGCTTTACCACACACCACAGCTTCACCCACAGCAAGCAGCCACCCCCCGCTACACTTAACCTGCCCACCGCTGCATCTGCCGCCCTGAGCCAGTCCAGCAGCGGCAACCTCAGCCAGCCTGGGGCACCACAGGTGGAAGGGGGGGGGGGGGGGCAGAAAATAGACAGTTGCTAAAGAAGATCTCAGGCACCCTCAAGTAATGATCTTGATCATGAACATGCTCTCACCCCCTGGCACGCTTGCTCGCCCATGCAGACACCCAGGACATTGCACCCAAGCCTGCCCCCACCCCTCAGCTCGCGTGACAAGCCCGGCACGCCCCTGTCCTGCACCATCGCAGCGTCACACGAGCGTGGCAGCCCCTGGCTGACTGAGGCCAGCGGTGCCTCCCCCGCCAGCAGTTTCAGCAGCGCGCACAATGGCCAGGTCCTGGATGGTAATGGTGCTGGGGCTGTGCGCAGGCCCCTTACGGGCTCCTTTGGGCAGCTGCCATCCAGGTTCCTGCCACAGCTGGACCCTGCCTCTCCAAAGCGTAGCACTGAGGCAAGCACAGAGCCGCATGCAAACTGAGTGGCCCGCTGTGTGTTCTGCTGCGTGTGCTGTGTGAAGTGTCAGATGAGTGTGGAGCCGCGCACAAACCGTGAGCGTGCAGGGATGCGAGTCCGCCGCACGTGCTGGCCAGCCCACCCATGGGTCATGCTGCTTGCTTTGCGCTCTTTTTAGGCGTGGCACTACAAGTGCCTCCCAAGGTCCTCCAGTGCACGCATGCCTGGCTAGGCAGCACAGTTAGGGGCAGAGTCATGGTGCTGTTGAGGGCTGTATTCCTGCTTTGGAAGTGGAAGTCATCTGAGAGTGTTGTTTTTTGTTCTTTGAGCTTTTTGTCATCAGATCCGATCGAGCGTGTGAAAGTTTGTTGGTTGTGCTGCTGGACGTGCAGAGAGTGCTTGTTCAGCACATGTGGGAGCACTGTGTTCGTTGCAGCAGGAGTTAGAGGTATTCCGCTGAGCCTTCTTCAGCTTTTTCACCCCGTGTGAGTGTTTGTGCTTGTGTGCGCACATGTGTCCGTGCGTGCATGTGTAAGGGGCCAAGAGAGGGCCTGCGTTTGTTTACTGCTTCATTCATCCACTGCTATTCTTTTGCACTTGCAGCATCTGTTCACACAAAAGCATGCATCACACCTTATACAAAGACTACGATTGCAAGCGCATGCTCATTTCCCATGGACAGGCTCTGCGTGTGTGGTTCAGTTGCTTGACTCCTGATATCATTTGTAAGGCATGCTTAGCACCTGTATTACGTGTATGAGTAGAGAGGAAGGGCCTGATGCGAGGAACCCTCATGAAATGTTATCTTGTCCGCACTGTCCTCCTGTTGTTGCTGGCGCAGTGCTTTGAGGCTGCTTTGTGTGAGAAGTCTTGGCATGCATGACTCATCTTTTTTTGCCTCTCTGGATTCATTGCTGAATTAGGATGACGCAGCGTCTATTTCGTGTCAATTCCCTTGGATGCATGTGCAGAGAGCTACCCCCTAGCCATTGTTGTGCTGTGTATATGCATCTGAGGTGTCTGAGCTTTTATCTCTTGATCGCTAATGGCAGAGGAGCTGGTATGGCAGAGACAAAGGAGACTGGTTGGTTCCTTTGGTCTTGGTTGTTCTGCAGTGCGATGCGCAGACTTGATGGCACCTTTGCCTGCCTTCCTATTTTGTGGTTTGTTTCTCTTAGGCATGGCATCATATGTTCAAATTTGGAGTCTACTGCACGCTTTAATACGCCATTTGAGCCAACTACAGCACGAGTTTCTAAGAGCGGGCGCTCATAAGAGGGGAGAGACCTTCAGCCAGGGGCAAGAGATTTACACGTTGTTGGGCATTTGACAAATTGAAATAAACATCAACAATATGCCATCCAGTCCGGCAGATACAGGTTACAGGTTACAGGTTACAGGAAAATAAGGCAGATACAAAAGGCCTAACAAGCAGGAAATGCAAGCATGACCCGGTTATCCCACCCAGTTGCACTGTTTATGCTTTCAAAAAGGCATGCAGCAGCATGTTTCATCATTGAAGTCCGATGCGCATCGATGCGGATATCCCAGGTTGCACGCAACTACTTCGCAGCAGATCGGCCCTTTGCATTGGCCCCCCCCAATGCGCGGCCCTTGCCCCCCTGTGCACGCGCCCTTCGTGCATTGACCGCAACCATCCGCCGTATCTGATACGCCTCCCACCTGTCCTTCCCCAACCTGTAGAGCTTTGGCACATTCGCCAGCAGTGCAAGACCCAGCCCCAGCAACAACGCCCCCCATATGTTGTCCTTTTGCTTCCCATCGCCCCGCTCCTTCGCCTTCCCTTGTTTCTTCTTGTCTGCTTTTGCCTGCTGCTGCTGCTGCTGCTGCTGTGCAGCACGCTCAGGGCCCATGTCTTCACACGCTTCAGGCGGGAGCTGTGGGTCTGCGCCATTGAAGCAGGGGGCTCCAGGGGCAGGCTCGGCCACCGGCAAGCCTGGTGTGTATGTGCATGTTTGGGGTGAGTCAGGGTGGGGGGATACGTAAATGAATGAGCACACATGGTGTTTGGGTGGAGAGGGGGTTGGCAGCGGTGATGTTGATGCAGAGGGGGAGGAACAGCCTGGACTCCATTGAATGCCCTCACACTCACGATCTGCTCTCACTTTGCTCACCTGCTAGCCCACACAGCTCCTCCCCACTGCCCACCATGTCCCTCATGCGCACACACATCTCATGGCCAGGCAGGGTGCCAGGGCCTGGTCCTTCGGGTGGGCAGCCCAGCAGCAGCCCACTGCAAGAGCACAGGCCAGCAGGATTTGGATAGTGGGTCAAGAGAACAGGGAAAAAGGAGGGAGCAACCGGTTGGCTCTTGCTTTCTTGCTGGAGCAAAGCAGGGGCAGGAACAAGCACAGGCACTTGCACTCACTCCCATGAAGAGACCCTCACCTCATGGGTTCAAAGGCAAAGTAGTGGTTGCGGCACGCCGCATACCAGCTGTTGCACGTGTTGCGGCACACAGCAGGTTTCAGCCCGATCCCCACCTGAGGGTGGCAAAAGAGCAGGCAGTGAAATTGACATGGTCAACCAGACACGACAAACCAAATGACAGGTTGTTGAACAACCGTTGCCCCCATAGGACAAGACATCGAAGTCACGGAGCCCGGCAGGCTCACATCAGATACATTCTTGCCATTTCCTTGGCAACTGTCAACTGTCTCGAGTCATCAAGCTGTGTTAAGGGCAACACCACCCCAGCGCCATCACCCCACGCACCTCAGGGTCGCACACACGGCATGCCATGGTGCTCAGCATGGTCAAGCACGCAGCAGACAGCCCAGCTGGTTCAGCAAGCCCCCTCCTGTCAGCCCCCTCAAAGCCCCCCGCTGCCTCCCCTTCCCACTCAAGGCTCGTGATGCCATCCTCCTCCTCGACGATGCCTTCAGCCCCTCCCCCTGATGCGCTCGTATCTGTTGCGCTCCCTTCATTTGTGCCCCCAGAGCGGGGTGACCTTTGTCTATCAGACTCTTCTCTGACTTGCTTGCTGTTGCTGTCCGTGAGGGCGGGCAGGAGCAGGCGGTAGATGTGTGCGACGTGCTGCCTGGAGCAGCAGCTGCAGGAGTACTGCAGGGTGGCACAGGAGGTGCACACAGGCACAGGTGGGTTTCTGGCATGGAGGCTACATCCCGTGCACTCATAAAACAGGCAGCACTGATGGCGCGACGACTTGCTATTGCCAGGTGCAATGGCACTCAATTGCTTCAAGTTTCTCTGTTCTTATTAAGAGCACGTGTGTTTGAGCTGACATACAAGGTGTTTCTCTGCTGATGCGCTCCCAAAGGGCAAAGCTTTTGCTGACAGTCAGAACAGCTTACTTGTGGGCAGACTGGGAGGCCGTACGTCCGCCTGGGCCGGGGGTAGGGCGGGTCAAGGGTGAGGAGGCCCTGTGAAAGATGCAATGCACATTGACTGCGCTTATCAAGCTCATCATCCTTGAGGGCGTGTGCGAGCAAGGCATGTGCACATCAGTTGGCTGGTGTGTGTGTGTGTGT
>QFBH01000588.1:17964-28963 GCA_004335885.1 Dunaliella sp. M2 | reverse complement strand
CAGGGGACATGGGCTCAGCAGATGAGAAGCTGGGCACATCACAGACACCCCCGGGAGATGCCACAGGGCCGTTGGCAGTCGCATAGTCTTGGGAGGTGCCCACTTGGTTTGGTGGCTGCTGGTTGTAGATGGCCTGGGTGTGTGCAGGCAATAAAGCAGTGGATGTGATGAGTTTTGTGCTGTGGCTCGTGTGTGGCTCGTGTGTGTGTGTGTGTGTGTGTGTGTGTGTGTGTGTGTGTGTGTGTGTGTGTGTGTGACTATGAGTGCTGCGAGGGAGCGACAGCGAGCAGACATCCAAAGCGCATGATACTATAAGGAGCTCATGCCCACTGGATGTGTGTTCACTGTCCCTGTTCCTTGAAGGCACAAATTGAGGGGCTTCCCAGCTCTTGGTGCATGTCAACCTGTTGTGGTTTGCTCCTTGAGGAGGACAAGGCGTTGGTATGCATCAGACTGCAAGCCTGCCCTTCCATCAAGAGAGAGACTCATGAGCACACTCGCCAAGCAGCTTACCTGCTGCACAATGGTGTCCAAAAGGTCTGACACCTCCGAAGCTGAAGCAAGGGCGTATCTGAGGACACAAAACATTTGCATGCTTGAGGCTCAGTGTGTGTGGCATGGACACCTAACTTTCGTGAACAGGCACTCAAGCCTTAAAAACAAGGGAGCTATTGCACTGGAACGCTTTTTCTGCAGCCCTTAACGCGTCCCAGCAGCACACGCAGGTGCACTTTTGCTCTGCTGCCCTGCACGCAAGCAGGGAGGGGCCTGGCACACACTGCACAGCTCTCAAACACACACCTGGCCTTAGAGCGGTTGCGCCCCACAGTGCAGGTGAACAGGTAGCGCGGGGGGAAGGGGGGCAGCTCCTGTGACATCGACTGCTGGCGCTCCGCGCGCAAGGCCACCCCAGACTCCTGTGTGTGTGTTTGTGTGTGTGCAGCAAGGTGTATACCACCGAGTGCCCTTTCAAAAGGTGACTTTCATTGCTCCATGGCTCTGAAGCAATGGACTCACTTTTGATGCCGTAATTGAACATGGCTAGCAGCTCAAGAACACCAGGGTCATGTGCTGGCTTAGGATTCTGCCGTCACACATTGCTCGCATTCCTTTTGTGCTCATTTGAACTCACACAAACCATGGCACCTACCGTCGAGCCGGGAGACCTGCACCGTGCGTCCCAGTCATGCACTTCACTCCAGCTCTCACTGGGAGCTCCGTTGCCAATCAGGCCTGTGCCTGCGCATCCATTTGTGCACACGTGTAAGTGCGTGAGTGGACTCGTAAGCATAAGCATCCTACATTCTGCTCAGGCAGGACAAGTCCCAAGGAAGCAGAGCACATGGCTGAGTCTAGAAAAACTCCAATCCTGAACAAAGCAAAACAAGTTCTGAAGCAGCTCACTCACGCTGCCTTTCCTGTAACAGTGCCGCACCTGGTTCAGACACCGCAGGGTTCCTCATCTGGATGCCGTCCCTGTGAGGCGGTGCAGAGGCGGAGCATGCGCGCAGGCATCCAGTCAGGCTTGCGTTGCGCAGCTCTGCCGAGCTGCTCCTGCATCCCAGGCAATGCAGCGGATGTGTGTGTGTGTGTGTGTTAGAAAACAGGCATGCGTGCAACATCACACCAGCTGGGACACGCATGGGACTGTGAAGGAGCACCTACAAGAGTGCACGCATACGAGTATGTGCATTTGTACACGCATGCTTGCAATGGGAGAATGGAAGGAAAGCAATGTCACCCCTCTCCAGCCCCCCACCCCACCTAATGTCTCCTGTCAGTGGCTTTGGCACGCTCTGTGGCTGCAGCCCATCGCAAGGCAGGCTGGCCCCATACGCTTGCTGCTCAGGCGCACCAGCAGGCGGGTGTGATGGAACAGGGAGGGGGCGAGATACGTGCGCAGGCACGGGGTGTGACAGATGCTGCTGCTGCTGGAGCTGGTGGNNTGCTGCTGTGCCTGCTGTGCCTGCTGCAGCTGCTGGCGTAGTGCCTCTTGCTGCTGCACAAACGCCTGCTGCTGCTGCAGCTGCTGTGCGGCCACTGCTTGCTGCTGTGCGGCCACGGCTGCCTGCTGCTGCTGCACCTGCTGCTGGTGCAGGGCCTGCTGCTCCAACTCTGCTTGCATCTGCCCCTGCTGGCTGCTGCCCAACCGACAGGGCATGGCATGCGTGTTGTTGGACTGGAAGGGTGAGGGCACGGCTGTGTGCGCGTTGGTGAGCACGCGTGGGGAGGAGGGTGTGCGAGTGTGACTGTGGCTGTGGTGGCTTCCGCAGGAGGAGGCGCCTGGGAATTGGAGGCTGGGGGGGAGGTGGTGGTTGTAGTGCTGGTGCTGCTTGTGCAGGGCCTGCAGCAGCTGCTGGGCCTGTGTGTGGGGAAGGAGAGGGGATGTGTGTGGGAATTCCAAGGGCAGAAGGGGGTTGTGGAAAGGCGTTGGGGGGGCACTTAAGTGAGAAGGGAAAGAAATGGGAGGTGGTGTAAGCTGGGACGTGTGCGAGAGATGAGAGCTTAGCAGGGGGCTGGGAGGCGCAAGCAGCGAAGGAGGGTTTTGCAGCATTTGAAGCAACAAGCAAAAACGTGAAGTTGGGGTGTGGGGGCGCTCAAGCTCAGCTGAGCAATTGCTCGTGCCCACAAACGCACGAGCGCACATGTACGTTCGGCACAATCACACACCTGCGTGGGCGCGGGCAGGCTCGGGTTGCCCACCGCGTTCTTGCGGCCACTCTCCCCTGAGGTCGTGACAGCTGCTGTGTTCTCAACCTTCTCTCCCTCGAAGAAGGAATACATGTTCTCATCACGCCCCAGCAGGTGGCCTGTGCGTGTGAGGATCCAAGTTGTGGCTTGTTGCAGCAAGTGCAATTATATGAGGCGGCTGTCAAGGACTGCTCTCGTGCTTGAGTGTAGCATGGACAGTATGTGATGTAGGGTTTGTGAGCTGGAAGCCAACGCTGTGAAATGCAAAGGTGCAAGCCTTCTGTGTTTCAACAAGATGTGAGCAACGTCAGGCATCTCTTGCAAGGCCAACACCCCAAAAGATCAGCAGCTGATGTTCTTACCAATGCACACCACCATGTCAAACGTGGCGCCATCCAAGCCATAGATGTCTGCCATGAGGCCAATCATGCGCTGCGTGGACATGCCCTTGGTCACGCTCACAGGCCGCACCTCAACGCTCTTGCCACCCTGCACATGCAGCACAGGTTGCGCGAAAAAAGCATGATAATCTGTGAGCACGCACCACCAGCCCAACCCCAATACAAGGTCTTGCAGCTATTTTTTTAACTCCTTGCAGCAAAAACAGCTGTTCAATTATATGAATCATATGCACAAATGAATTGAAATCATATGTTGCTTTGCTCACCTGGATGATCTCCACGGGTGCGTTGCTAATGGGGCCAGTCCACAGGTGCTGCAGCAGGTCCCTGGCCTGGATGCGCCCAAACTCCACGTCTGCATCGTAAGAGTGTGTGTGTGTGTGTGTGTGTGTGTGTGTGTGTGTGTGTGTGTGTGTGTGTGTGTGTGATGTTTGCGTGCCACACCAGCTACTCCACCAGCTCACAGCCCTGGTGGGCGAACGCTATGCCTTACAACACATTAAGATGGAGTGCTAGAAAAAAAGTAAGAGTGCACGGTGGCTTCCATTTGCACTCAAGTGCACATTCTTGTGCCCGCGCACCTGCATACTTGTAGTTCCACACCAGGCTGGTCTCCCTGACCTCGACTGAGGAGCGTGGCGTGCGCTCGCAGAAGTAGTCAAACACAAGCTGTGACAGGATGTCAAGGTCAGAAAAACAGAGTCAGTGTGTGCATACAAAGGTTCCTGCAATGATGCATCAAGTCTGCACCAACGCAACCAAGCAAATTGGTGGATAGCATGGAGACAGAGTCAGACCACCTCATGGCAGTGTACACAAGAGAAAGCACGTTTGCAAAACACCCACCTGCACGCTCTCCATCCACTCTTTGCTGATGCCATGGAACAGAGCTCGCCATGGCTGCACGTGCATTACGAGGCACCAGTAAGATTGTGCACGAGCGATTGCATGCAACGATGCAAGGCGGCAGACAGGCCTATCATGGATATTTGTGTTCATGAATTTGCGCGCAAGCAGGCGCATTGAAGCTTAAAATGCGTGCGCCTGCGGTTGCTAGCACACTTATTCACGGGCAACCCCATGACTCTCAAAAGCTTGTGCACACCACACACGTCCTCCTTGGCTCTTTCAGTCGAAGCAGCAGAACACAGCGCATACAGCAAACGCACCCGCTTTCCTCGCTGAGCAGGCGTCAGGTGTTGGGGCGGAGGGCGCACAAACACGCCATTCTCTGCTGCAAGCCACACAGGCAGGTCCCCAAAGATGTCCTCGAGCTTGTGGGTCTCCGAGCCGGAGAAGATGACCAGGACGTTGTTGGGGTCCTGCAGAGGAGGACATTTTCAAGGGGCGCTCATGCTCAGCACATCATGCAGCAACAGAGAAAAGGGGGTTACCAGGCCTGTGCAGCTGCCCACACAGATCAGGATTGGCTCTAGCTAGGCAGTTATTCTCAGCTTGCATGCTCTGCATACCATTACCCTCCGTGAAAGAGTGTGCGCACGCAGACTTAGCACTTTGCAAGGCTGCACAGAGGGCTGCAACAAACAGTGCCACACAAACACACACCTGACTGAGCTCATGCAGCGAGGACAGGATCTTGGGGTTGACCTTGGCCTGGCTCTTGCCCAGCTGCTCCTGGTAGGCACGCTTGGTGCCAAAGCCCCCAGCGCGCCCAACAGGCACGTCCGTGTTGATCGTCAGGGTTGCATTGTATCTGTGAGGATCCATGTTCACTTATGAGGGTGTGCCAGCAACCACAGTTTGCATGTGCAGTCCTGCCTGTGTACCACGTTTCATTTGCTTGCACTTAATCACACTTGCCACGCATTCCACTACGAGCAGGGCACTGACAGAGTATGGAAGCACCGGTCTAGTGCATACTCTCAATTTCAGGCCAAAGCAGCAGAGCACGCACCCCAGCACAAACAGACGCCTGCCGCTGTTCTTGTACGCTTGCACCACCGCTTGCATGTCCAGCTGTGAGGAGCAGACGCAGCAGCGACGTCAGTAACATGCATAGCAGTGCGGCACACAGCATGTAAAGTAACTGCCTTCCAGACCAAGCACACAGGTGCGTCTTGCTGACATGCGCGATGCAAAGCCATCGTAAGGTGCCAGGAGCAACAACATCAGGGGAGATGTGACAAGCAGGCGTACCGGAGGGGGCGCATGCTTCATGCGCAGGGCTGCCTCGATGTGTGTGTCATTGAGCTCAGAGATGAATGTGTCTGCCCAGTGCTGAGCTGTGTGGGTCTGCAGGCAAAATGACAGGTGAGGTGTGATACGTGTCAGCCTGGACTGAGCACTTGCAAGCTTCATGCAGCGTTTGCACTTGGTGCTGCAACTCACTGGGTCAACTTGAAGTCGGAAAGCAAGGCGCAAATGTATTGTCCCCACAAATCCCTGGCTGCATTGCTGCAAGGCACACTCTGTTTGGCCCCAACAGTGCAACAGGACACACGGCACAAGGAGACAGACTAAAAGCACACCTGCACATGCATGTAGTTCTGCCTGTGCCGCTCACGCCTCTCTTCCTCGCTCATGCACAGGGAGTCCTCGATGGCCTGCAGCACATGCAAGAGAAATATCTTGAGCCTGAGATGCAGTCTGTGCGGATGAGCATGCTTCAAACAAGCAAGTTGCCTCATCACTGAAGGGCCCATAAAGACCTCGACAAAAGCTTGCATTGCCCCATTTAATTATAAACCTTTCCAATAAGTGAATGAGAAGTTGAGACACACAGGTAAGAGGGAAAAAGAAAAGGCATACCTGGGCCATGTCAGTGATGTTCCATGGGTTCACAAGAATTGCACCTGCGCCGAGGGACTGCGCGGCGCCTGCACGCATCATTTAGGGGGGGGGGAGACAGCAGGCGTGAGAAAGCTGGCCATCTAGAGCTGGTTCGTGCATGCAGTCACATGCGTGTCATGCTTGCATACACAAAGACATGGATTGAATGGGCATGCGTGGCTCAAATGAAGCTGGAGCAAAATTACTCACCCACAATAACTCACACCACCACCATCTACTCACACACCCACACCCACAGCCACACCTGCAAACTCAGACAGCACCAGCACACCCGCGTTGTCACTCTGGCAGGCCACGTACTCATAGCTCACGAGGTTCATGCCGTCACGCTGCGTTGTAAGGGGTGGCATGGGTGCATGTTACCAGCTCAATCCTAACACACACACACACAACACCACACGCACCAGGCTGGTCACGAGCGCCACGTCGGTGACGGCATACAGCGCACACAGCTCAGTAAAGGAGAGGGAGGTGTCCAGGTGGTAGATGGGCACGTAGGTCAGCGTGCCAAACTGGCCGTTGATGCGCCCTACGATCTCATGCACCATGGACCTGAACAGGTGCAGGTGAGCACAGGAGAGTGTGTGAGCTTCTCATGCCCATTTTTAAAAATTGCAAGCAGGATGAGAGAACTGGCATCAAACCAAAACAAACAATGGAAATAAGCCCCAAAGCATGCACAGCTAACAAGCTACTGCGTACCTTAGCTTCTGGTACTCAGACACGTCAGTGCGGGAAGGGACTGCAATCTGGACAAGGAGCACCTGCAATAACAAAGTATCGAGAACAAGCAATTTGAAATATAAGAGCAGATTTCTGGAGTGCCGTAGACTTTGAAGCAATTGCCCTCTAAAGTTTGAGGTCCAAACCTCACCTTGTCCCGCCACTCGGGGTGCTCCTCAAGGAACTTCTCAAAAGCCAGCAGCTTCTGAGGGATGCCCTTGACCATGTCCAGCCGATCCACCCCCAACATGATCTGTGAGGAAAGGAACATAGGAGTGTGTTGTGTGAGTGTGAACACAGCCCTCAGTACTCTGACAAATCACAACTGTAGCACAGTTCTAAAATACACTTACTCAAGATGCCTGTGCACTCCTCAGCTAGAATGATTTTAGGTGACGTGCACAACCAATTATATTGAAGTCAGGCATTCAAGTGCATGCACGCACAAAGGCCAGAGCTTAGCTCACCTTTCTGCCTGCATATCTGTTGAGCAGCTTGGCCACATGGGACTGGACTTCATCTGTCTCCAAGGCCAGTGTGAAGCGCTCAGGGTCGATGCCGATGGGAAAGGTGCCCACCCGTGAGATGGTGCCATTGTTCTCTACGCCCTCTGGCGTGCCCTGCAGCGTGTTGTGAGGAGTGCGGCATGGTGTGGAGCTGCTGTTTCAGGCAAGGCATTCTTAGTTCGTCCTTCAGGATGTTCCTCAGCAAAAAGTAAGATGAAATTTACCCTTGCAATGCATATTTGTGGTATACATCCGCATGGTTGTGTACTCAGGCGCGCGCACACTCACCTCTAGCCCCAAGATGCGCGTGCAGCTTGAGATGAAGTGGCGCGCATAGTCGTAGGTGTGGAAGCCGATGAGGTCTGCTCCCAGGACTGCCCGCAGCACTTCTTCCCTCACAGGCAGCGTGCGGTACATCTCTGCAGAGAGATCGCAGGTAGTTAATGCAGAAGAGTGAGGGCGTGTGGGTTGCAAGACAAGCACATGAGCACGCTGGTATGCAAAACCTCCTCCCTCAGTGTGGGGCGCACTATCGCAAGGGTGTGTGTCCAGAGTTTGCACCATGTCCCGCGAGCCACACCATGTATTGTGAACCATGCAAGTTGTGATGAGCAGGCTGCATTCACAGCTCACAAACCCCTCACCTGAGGATGGGAAGGGCGTGTGCAGGAAGAAGCCCACTTTCATTTTTGGCACCGCTGCCTTCAGCAGGGACGGCAGCACCATCAGGTGGTAGTCCTGGATCCACATGATGTCATGGGGCTCGTAGTTCTCCAGCACGACATCCGCAAACCGCTGGTTGGCAACCTGCCCAGGCAGGCAGTTGGCCCAAAAGAAAGCGTATGTGTGTACACAAAGGAAGACCCTTGACTGGTTGCTTTGAACCCCAGGGCAAGACCTGTCTGCAGATTGATAACGCAATCTGCAAGATCAGTAGATAGTTGAGCGGACAGAAGCAAACCTTCTCGTAACCTTCTCTTGTGAGCTTAAGAGATGGGTGAGGGCACATACCTACAGACATGCGTAGGCATGTGTGCATGCAGGCACATAAACAGAGCAAGTGCATGCACCCGCACCTGGTATGCTTGCCACTGCATCTGCATGGCCCTGTGCTCTGACATCTTCTGCCAGGAGTCTATGTTGAGGGGCACATAGTGAAACAGCTGCCACAGCACGCTGTTGCAGAAGCCGTTGTAGTACATGTCCAGCTGCGTGTGCACAAGTAAGGGTGTTGTAGTGCGGGTGTGGGGTTGCATTGGCAGCCATGCGCAGAGTTTGGGCTCAGGGCTTTCATCCCCAGGCCACACAACCAGCTTGGAGGCAGGATGCTCACTTACAGGCACTCATCGTTCTCAGATTGCCCAGGCACAGCACACACTCACCAGCGTGGGGTCGATCCACACAGGGATGCAGCCCTCCTGGACAAGCATGGCTGTGAGGGCGTCCCTCTCGCGCCCTGGCTTCACCCAGATGCCTGCACACACGTATCACACAACAGCACACGTGAGGACCTTCATGCTCATGCTTTCCCATGACTACTTCCAGCATCACTACTGGAAACACAAGGTAATCGGCTTGCGTGGCTGTGAGCAGTGAGCTGCAAAAGGACACCCTTCCACATGTTGACACTTGAGCACAGGCCCCAATGTGCTGAGCACCTACCTGGCCAGCCAATCCACATTGTCGTGTAGGTGCTGACCCCCTTCAGCGCACTCACTAGCCCTCCGGCACTGACCTGCGGGTGGCAGCAACAATAGCAGACCGGATGATTACCACAGTGTGTGCCTCACAAGACAAGCATTCGGGGAGCGTTTGGCTTGAGCAACAAGAGGGTTCATTTCAATAACAGCCAGGTGCTGCTTCTGGTGCAATTTGATGTGTCAAGGAATGGCATACAAGCAATACCCACACACACAGTCCCTCCCCTCTACCGGCACACATCCACAAACGTAGCGTGTCTTACCTGTAACTGCCAGTGGCCATGCTGGTCTTTGCTGCATGTGACAGGCAGGCGATTGGCCACCACCACCAGACGCTCAGAGGTAGTCCCATCCCCGCGCACAAAGTCCAGGGGCCCGTCAATCTGGGCCTCATCGTAGTCAAAGAGCTGCACAAACACAGGGCACAGAGGTGCGGGTGTGAGCGGATGCAAGCCAGCAAAGGGATGGGGAGGATGAGTGGAGAATGCGTGCGCATGCTGTGTCCAGGCGCACAGTCTTGAGTGCACAGCACAAACAAGGGCATGCACGCGCGTATTTGAACCCAAGGGACAGTGAAGCTGCAGGAGGCAGGGAAGCCTAGTCACTCACTTGGTGCGAGCGATTGCGCTTGATACGCTCCTTCAAGAGGCGGTCTGCGTGTGAACAGGGTGTGCATGTGTGCAGGGTTTGCATGCTGTGCAGGCCAACTGGGGTCACAGCAGGGCTGGACATGCACTCATCGCTGGCGCTCTTCTGCACAGAGGGCGTGCACAGTCGCACAGTCGCAGTTCAAGAGGAGCAGAGCCCTGCAGACTCTACCCTGTTCCTGCCCCACTCACCCACACGCGTGGAGCCCCCTGCGTGGTTCTTCTCCTCCTCCTCCAGGTCTATTCCTTGCTCGCCCCCAGGTCCCAGGCCAGACATTTGCGCTGGTCGCTACGGGAGCATGTTTTCACACCGCAATTTTGCAATTTGATTCATGCTGTCCCTGTGTTGGCCACATGCGCTTCTCGCCCACACACACAGGGTTGATCAGTGGATTTCAGTGGCTCTTCCCAAGTCCAAGAATGGCAGAAATTGACAGGAAAACCATGCCAGATAGATTCATCCTCGCTGCAGCTGCCCACTGAGCACAGTCAGGCCTGCTGGAAGTGCGCAGAGCGTGGCTCCCAGGCCCCAAGGCCGCAGCTCTTTTGTTTGCCTCCATCTTGCCTCTTTCTTCCTCCGTTTTGCATGAAGTGACAGCAGGGAATGCCTCCCCCTGCCTGGGAAGGCATGAATGCGATCAGGGGGTGGGAGTGCTGGGCAAGTGCCAGAGCCAGCAACATCATGATACATGCACGATAAAATTTCATGCATGAACCGGTAACAGAGATAAAAGGAAGCTGTCGCTGGCCAGCAGGCTTGGAGTTGTGGAGGATGGTGGATTGCTCAAATTGCAGTAGTCAAATTGAGTCCACATTCGCACAGACGTACCAGACCTGTCTTGACCAGCGATCATCTCATAACCATCAATCAATAAATACAAATATTCACTCACATTACGCCACTCAATCAGACAGCCTGACTGCCAGGCGCATGAGAACAAATGTAAAAGTCTCGTAGGCCTTATGATGGAATGTGGCTCTGCCGAGCAGGATAAGTTCACTGTGACCATTCATATGTCGTTCAGCACCGACCACACTCTTTGCTTCAAATGATGATGATTGGGCCAGGAGAGATCTCAGTTTTAGAGCTGCACAACTGTGACTCACCCACTTACCCACGTACATTCAAGGAAACACTGCAGTAATGCTTGCTGGTGCAAAGGAGCACTGTGCAGCTGTCAAGGCTGTGCACACAGACTGATTGATAATTTTATTATTATTCATGCAGGGAAAGAAATCAAAGCATGAAGTCAAATTGGCTGCAGGATGCGAGGACATGCACGCAAGATCAACTGCTGGCTTAGCCACGAATGACCAGGCCTGGCTGCTCCTGCAGCTGTGTCTGTGGCTGCTGTAGTTGCTGCGATGTTCCAGGGAGGTCAGATCGCAGAGGGGATGGGGCTGCGCGCATTGTGTTGGAAAGCGGTCTCTGAGATTGAGAGACTGCAGGCGGCTGATGGCAATGAGCACACACACACGGCAAGGCGCAAGAAAGCTCCTGCCATGAGGCAGACAGTGGT